>JANTPZ010139855.1:0-15141 GCA_025593235.1 Vachellia pachyceras | reverse complement strand
AGGGATCCCAAATAATATCTTTAATTAAAGATAAAAATATCAACATCTAGAACGCATCAACAACAAAAGTAGAGGATTAAACTCAAAAAATGTTTGATCTCATAATTTTGTCCTGTAAAATGAACCAAAGCAAGCTACAAACCAAATGAAAAAAAAAGAGCAACTCAGAAAATACTAATGCCACAAAAGAATGAGGTATAATAAAATTTTATGCATCATAAATGGACCCAGATACTTCCTAAATTAAACTCATACTTGCTCTTCTTTAAGATACAAACCCAATACCCTAGCCATCACAGGCCTCACAAATGTTGATAAACTGAACAATACTTTTGAATAACATGGATATTATGATCTATGAACAACATAATAAAAATTCAATCCATACCACTTAATTGGAAAAAAAAGTCATATAGATATATCAATGCAAAAGGATAAAACTCACATTAGTTGGCAGGTGAAGCAGGGTAGTTATCATACTATCAGACACTTACCAATCCATAAATCCAATAAGGAATGTAAAAAACTCCAAAATAATAATAATATATATTTTCAATAGTGGCTTATTTTAAAAAATATGGGCTACCCGCCAACTCGTCGGGCTAACCCGTCATGGGTTTGGCCCATATGGGTTCGGGCTAAATATACCCGTATCAAAACGGGCCTCATTTTTCATAACCCAACCCACCATGATCATGGGTTGGGCGGGTTTAGCCCATGGGTAAAACCCGTATTACCGGCTCTATGTATTGCTGCCCCCACTTCATTCTTTAAATTACCACGTAATACTACATTCAATCCCTAATATAAAAATTAATTGACTTCTTTTATGAGATTAAGAAGCTAATTAGCTTTTATATTTATCATTTTTCTTCAAATTAATTTTCATGATTAATAAATCAATATATAATCTAATAATACATATAAGTATTTTAGATTATATATCATAATTAAGTGATTTATTTGACTCTTTCAATCTCTAAAAAAATAAATTACCACATATTTTTGGCAATAAATGGCATTATAACAATCTTCATGGATTGGGAAAATAGTGATTTTGAAGAATAAACTTTCTTAAAAGCTGATTAATCCAACTTCACACTATTTTATTGTCGAGTTTATTTTATAATGAAGCTGTTTTATATGATGGGATGAAATGACTATAAGATATCTATTGTGATCACTCATGTTCGATCAATTATTTAAGTACTTTCATAGTTTAAACTATAGTTTTGGTATCTTTAATAAACCTCTACCTTTTATATGGTAGGCGAACATCGATGAAAGTATAATCAATATATAGACTTGACATAAGCTTTTTGCTTTTGAGTTATGAAATGTAGGTATTATTAAAAAAAAGGAAATGACTATAAGATCCCATACGTAAGAAATAATAGTAAAACACACAGATATAATACGCATCGGTTAATATAGACAGGGGTGCAAATAGTCATCCCTGGCCTTCTGTAATGCTCAGAATCCATCATCGTCAATCTATCTAACAATCATCAAGGAAAAATGTTTGATCAAAATACTTGATATTCACATTATAAAATTGACCACATTTATCAAGCACCGATTTTTTTTCAGCCCAACAAACAAGCATGGAATTTTTTTTATTTTTATTTTTTGCCACCGACAAGCATGGAATGGATTATGAGTCTTGTAAGGAAAACATTAGACGAGGTATGTGTTTGTGTGTCTAAGAGAAGAAACTAGAAAGACGGTAGAAACGTTGTCGTCTGACCGTTGGAACGTCGTCCTCGATCCGTTGCCAGCCAGCCAACCAGCCTCGCTTCAACCTAAAGCAAACAACGGCCACCAACCCATCAGTACTCAAAGCCCAAGTCAAGTCCCGAGTCAGTCTCTCTTCTCGACATCGTTACTTACCGCCATTAACATTTCTCACTCTCATGGCTTTCTCCAAGTTTTCTCTGCTTCTCTCGGTCCTTCTTTCTTCCATTCTCTTCCTCAGTCATCCTGTTCTCTGCGACGATGGTGAGTCTCTCAACTTCCTTTTTATGTCCTGTTATCTGATCATTCACACCAATTTTAGCACTTAAAGTCTTAGACTTGCTGCTACTTCGTCATTAACTTTGGTCTTTGCGAAGTAGATCTGGTTTGAAGTGATTGATCTGGGATTGCTGAGTTAGGTCGTCACATCAGAAATCTTCAATGAATGTCACGTGTACCGTATACATGTAGCCTTCTATAAGAATCATCTACACTATCTGTGTATAAAGCTAAATTACAAATATTTCCTGACATGGTATGGTCTTGATTTTTTATTTTCTTGGGTTGTTAATCTGCTAGATTTGTTTATTTATTTGATGTTGCTTTTATCTGGCATTTGGGAAATATCCTCGATTTTAGTTCATGCAGCATGGGGTTATAGAGAGAACTAAGATTGGGTTTTGGATGAATAATAATTATCCGTTGATGATTGGACGCGTTTTTTTCTGTTTTCAATGTATTTGGATCTTGGTCGTGATCATGAATATTAAGGAATGATTTTTAAATGGTGATGAGATTTGGCCTTAGGGGATCTACAAAATGGAAACAGAACTATTTTTAAATGTTGATTTTTCGGTGCAATTATAAGCTAGACTTGTAAGCTACTTGAAACTTTGATTTAGATTGTTGTAACACATTCTTGTTCAAGGAACGTCGGACATGTTGACGAATTTGTTAAGAAGCAACATATACACTCCTGTATGAATAAGATAATCCAATAGACTACCAGACACACAGAGAGAATTAAATAATTTAAGCATTGGGTTGACAAGTAGAAGAGACAATTAGAGCTTCCAAGTCTATCATCTTAGTCATAGACTGGCCCTCTTGACCATGAGTTTGTGACAATTCTGTTCCATCAAGTGAAAAGAGTGTTGTTACACACTTATAGTTTAAGGCCAACTTCAGCGCCAGTGAAAGTGAAGACACATTGATAACTTGTATTGATTCTGGTCTCCCCGGGTTTGTTGTCCATTTGTCTACACTTTCACTGGTGCTGATATTGGCCTTGTGCTGTAAGTTTGTAATTATACCACTCCTCCAACACTCATTGTCGAGGGGCCAAGCTATGACCGAGATGGTAGACTTGGAAGCCCCGTTAGTATCTGCTACTTGAATCACAGTCTCTCTCGCTCTCTCTGGTAGTCTATTTCTTCTTAATCCACAGTGAAGGCCCATTCTTTTTTTTTTTTTTTGGAGACTTTTTTCGAACAAATTTGTGATTGTTTTTTCATTACGGCTTGACTTTAGTTTAACAAATGTTTTGTTGAGTAAACTAGGGGAACTGTAGAAGTGTGACTGCTTGTGTCAATCTCATTCTTTCTTCCTTATTTTTAAGATTCCCTTCACTACAAGTGGTCATCTACCTGATGAAAGATAAAATCCTTGCCTTCTCCTTTAGACAAGTATGTTACATGCACCCAAAACTGAATCTTCATTCTAATACCTAAAATCGATTGTACTCGCTCAAAACTAAAACATTTACTCTTGTTTCCTGATAGGTGAACAAGATATATGCGTTCTCCAACCCTGTTAGAAATTAATATAACTTATCTGACTTAAACTTACTGCCTGGAATATATTGATCCTCTGCCTCAGCTTGGCATGTTTCTTCTTTCAATCCCTGTCTACATATATAGCAATAGCACCGTGTAGCAAAAGGTAGAAATGTATAACAATAGTACCATATACCTTGAAAAATCATTATTTTACACAGTCATGCATACTCAATAAAGTTGTTATCATGAGACTGTACTTAATTCTTGCCTGCAGAAGATAATCTTTACCAGGGAATCAACGAGTATCGAAAGTCCTTAAATTTGACAGCACTAACCAAAAATGACAATGCTGAGTGCCTTGCTGATGAACTAGCTGACCAGTTTAAGAATCAGCCCTGCACAAACACCACAGGTGCAAACACGGTACCAGGTACTGAGCCGCAGTTTCCCAATTACCCAAACCTTCTGGCTAAATGTCACTTGAATGTTTCCATCACAAGGGATGGAGCTGTAATGCCTGCTTGCGTTCCTGGCCTGGATCGGAGCCTTGTCCTCACGAATTTCACCAAGTCTCTCTACTCCAAGAATCTCAATGACACAAAGTTTACAGGAATTGGTATTGGTTCTGATGATAACTGGATTGTTGTTGTGCTGACCACTAGCACCGCAGAGGGAAGCTATTCGCCGGCTTTGGCTAATGGTGCCAATATACTTTCCAAGATCGGTTTAATGTACTGCTCAATGCTCTTGCTACTACTTGGCAACATTTTCATATCTGGAATCTAGAATATGACTATTGCCAGAGAGTCTCCCTTTTTTGTTTCGGAAGGAAGGTGAAAACGAACAACGAGAAGACAATTGCTTTATGAAGAGATAAAGAAATCCCTTTGTAACTTGTCGTTTCAGTATTGATTGTTAGATCTTATTGTCATCATCTACATTTTCAGGTTAAAGTTTGGAATTCCAAATGTCATGTGAACCGGAAGCAATAAATTGCATTGCATTTGTTTCAACTTATTCGTGGTTAGATTCCTTATGTAATGGCTGTTGCTTAGTTTGGGGTTTAGTTTGGTCTATAATGTAGTGAGTGGTGAACCATTTTTTCACCTAATTCAGCTTAAGTGGGTAGAATTTGAAAAGCAAGCCAGGATGGTTAGATGTACGTATCTAAATATCTTCATGGAAGAAACCATCCGTGTCAACAAAAACATGAAGTTGAAGCTCCACAACAGTACATGAGAAAGTAAGCATCTTATGAAAAAAAAAATCTATTGAAATGCCGCAAGGAGAGAAATCTATCAATAAGAAGATGAAGGAGCTTATACTATTAACTCTACTCTCGAATGAGAAAAAATAGGTGTCTACCTAAATTGGGTTTGAATAAAATGAGCTTAATTCCAATATTAAGTTGGGAGTCACATTGATAATATAAACGCTTGCAATACTTGTAAATTTTACTGAAGTTATACTTGAACACGATCCTGCGTTGAAGCCTAGACACTAGTACCAATAGAACTAGAGACACGGAAAGAAGTTGCGAGTGAATAGTGATTGCCAAATCTTTGGGCCACCCAGGATCATTGACCCTCCTCATTGTGCAAGGTTCATTGAAAGTGCAATATTGGCCTTCTCTTATTAAAAAAAACAGAAAGAAAGAAACAGAAAGCTTTGGGCTTCATTGATAGAAGCAGGGAAGCTTCTGGTGCTAATAAGTGTGCTTTTGTCTGTGTGTGTGTGTGTTTGGCATGATACATCATGTTTAAAACATAAGATCACAGAATTCTCTCTCTCTTGGGTTGCGAGCCAAGTTTTTGGTTTGTGCATAGAGGACACCGGACAACGTACTAGCCCACCAGACCGGCTGCCGGAAGCAGAAGGTGAAGGTCGGAATAAGAAACATAAAGTGGAATTGGAACCAGAAGGGCCAGTGGATGATTCAATGGAAGATAAGGATCTGGAAGGTAGGGACAAGGTCAATGAAGGTCGCGTCCTACAAACTACTGAAGCACAGAATAGGTCCTACAAGAACACACTAATGGGGTACAATGGCCTAGCAAATGGAAGCTACCCTATGGAACATGATGACCTCCTATTTGAGGATGAAGATATTCACTGGGAGATGCCTGAACCTACAGAAGAGATAAAGAGACTCAGAAGAATTTACCCTGTGGTTCCTGTCTCTCAAGAAGAGTATAATGAATGGTGTAGGCCTTGGAATTTTTCCCTAATTCTCACAGTGCTTGGACGAAGGTTTAATCTATATATGCTCAAATCCCAGCTTACCAAGATATGGGGTTTCTCTGAGTTTGAGCTGGTTGATTTACCTAACAACTACTTTGTGGCCAAATTTACTAATCAAGAGCAATGGAGAAGCCACTATAGGAAGGTCTTGTATGGTGGCCCTTGGGTGATTTTCCAGCATTGTATTCTGATTTAGAGATGGACCCCTTACTTTGACCCTTTCAAGAATCCTCTTAAGAATGTTATTACTTGGGTTCGTATTCCCCATATCCCATTACAGTACTACAACAGACATTATATCACAAGGATAGGGGAGAGAGTAGGTCGCCCTCTAAGAGTGGACTTACACACTCTGGCTGATAACATGGATTCTTATGCTAAGGTTGAGAGAGGGAGATATGCTAGGATTTGTGTGGAACTTGATCTCCAAAAAATCCTTGTGCCCAAAGTGATAATAGCTGTCCAATGCTTCAATGTAGAATATGAAGGTCTAAAGCTAATATGCTTTGAGTGTGGTCGGTATGGTCACCGAAGGGAAGCATGTCCCTGGAAAAAATCAAGCAATGGCACTGGAGAAGAAAATACCTGTCAAGGGGGAGACCACCATAACTCAACGGCCAGGCCGAGAAGTGAGCAGCAGACGCACGACGAAGGAGAGCTGCCACGGCAACCACCGATGCGCGATGGGGAAGCTGTAAATGAGGCGGACGATAGCGTCGTGCGATGCGAAGGGACGGCTGGACACGGTAATCGGCCGGATATCGACTCCAGACCACGCCGCAACGCGCCGGTGATGACAGGGGATAGCCCGCCGGAAAACTTTGGCCCTTGGATGATGGTCTCGCGGTCAGCTCCGTACCGTCAAATCAGACGCGTGGGTCGCTCGGCCGCCGACAATGCTGCTGCTCCAGGGACCAGGAATGTCAAAAGTGAGTTGGCGCTGGTGGGGGCTTCAAGGTTTGGAGCTTTGGCAAAAATGGAAGAAGAGAAAGGCTTGGAGATGGTGCCTTCTGAAAATTTCACCAAGAAGGAAAGAATGGGGTTTGAAAAGGAGAAAGAAGCTAACATTGGAGGCATGAGTGAGGCCGGGCGTGCTCTGCATAAGAGGAGGGAGAAAAGCAACTTAATAGGAAATAATAAAGATTTGGTAAAAGCAAGGGATTCAAGTGGACCAGGAAAGAAAAATAAAAGAGGAGTGGGCCTAAGAAAGCATAGTGGGCCGAGTCTTGTTAGTGAATATGGGTTGAATGAAGAGCTTTGTCTCAAGGAGGGCTCAATCGACTTGGGCCATAGGAAAAGCATGATACAAGAGAGCCCAAGTGGTGAAGGATGTATTGAGAAAGGAGTGGGCCTAAGGAAACAAGATGGGCTGCGAATTAATAGTGGTAATGGGCTAAGTGGAGAGCTTAGTTTCAAGAAGGGAGGAAAGGTTTTGGACCACATGAAAAGTATGGTTCAAGTGAACCAAAATGGTGAAGGAAAAATCAAAATGATTAGGCAACGCACTCATTGTGTTGTTAGTGGCAATATAGGCCAAATGTCTAACACAAATGATTACTGCCCAGAGTCTAATCATATGGGAGCCCCCTTGCTTGGTGATATGGAATGTGGAGATATTTCTTTAAATTGTGCTAAGAGCAAAGGGAGTAGAAATTCTACCCCGTCCCACCGGATGAACCCAAAGCCCCCAGACCCATTAGTGACATTAGTTGAGGGTGAGGAGGACCTAATGGAGGATGCCAGGACAGAGTTGGGTAGCAGTGAGGATTTGGTGGCTTCCATGGAGGAAGAGGACCACCTTGAAGACTTTGATGTCATGCCAGAAACTGGGGCAGAGTTGGATTCTGGCGACAACCAGTAAGTGGCCCCCCTCTCTGTCTTCTGTTTCGTTTCTATGATTATTGCTTCTTGGAATTGTAGGGGGCAGGTAATAGAACCTTCCCCATCCTTATTAAGGATTTGGTAAAAAAAATAAGATTGATATTCTCTGTTTGCTTGAGCCTAGAGTTAGTGGGAATCGTGCTGATAGCATTGTCTGTAAGCTTGGTTTCTCCAATTGGATTAGGGTTGAGGCTTCGGGTTATTCTGGGGGTATTTGGCTTCTTTGGAATTCTATGGATTTGGATGTGGTGTACATCTCCTCTAATACTCAATTGCTCCACTGCCAAGTTCAAAACCGGAAGATAAATAAGCATTTCTTTGCTTCTTTTATCTATGGCGAAACTACCTATGGGAAGAGGACTCACTTATGGCAGACCATTAAAGGGATCGCAAAGCTTACAGCCGAAAATTGGATTTTAGTGGGGGATTTCAATGCTTTAGAATGCCCGCCAATAAAAGAGGAGGTGCCCCTGCCCACAATCTTTCTATGAGGCATTTTGATGAGTGCGTTCTTGAGGCTGGGCTTCAGGAACTTAATGATCCCAAAGATAGGTTCACTTGGGAATGAGGAGAGGTTAGAGAAAAATTGGACTGGGTCTTGTGTAATGTGGATTGGATGGTTAACTTTCCTAACACTCAAGTGTTCCATGACATTAAGTACAAGTCCAATCATAAGGTGGTAGTTGTGTCTTGTCTTCCAACCCCTCCCCGTAGCCATCATAAGAAAAGGTTTCACTATGTGGCAGCCTCGAAGCTTGAGGAAGGCTTTCAGGAAATAGTGGAAAGCGCTTGGAGGGAGAGAAATTGGATTGAGGGGGTCAGAAGCTTCCAAGAGCAAGCCGTAGAGTGGAATGACTCTTCGGTTGGTAGCATCCCTAAGAGGAAACAAATGATTTTGAGAAGGCTAAAAGGGATTGAAGCCTGTAAAAATAGATAAACTCCTAGTGGTCTCTATAAGCTGGAAAAGAAGCTCTGGGGTGATTATAGAAAACTATTGATGCAAGAAGAGATTCTTTGGTTTCAAAAATCTAGATGTAAATGGCTTTAAGGGGGTGATAGGAATACGAAGTACTTCCACGCCTCTGCCATGGTCAAACAACGGAAACGGAGGATTCTTGCCTTGCTGGATGGCAATGGAAACTGGATCCAAAACCAAAAGGAGTTAAGGGCTATGGCTACTGACTATTATAAGGACCTCTTCACAAAAGACCTCAGAGTGTGTTCAAATCCTAATTGGCCTAGTGATTTCCCCTCCCTACAAGCGTCCCAATTGGAGGCTCTCCATAAAGATGTGAGCGACGTTGAAGTGAAGAATGCTGCTTTCTCTATGGGGGCTTTCAAGGCTCTTGGTCCTGATGGTATCCAAGCCCACTTCTTCCAGACGCAATGGGATCAGGTGGGGCATAGGATATGCGATTTAGTGAGGCAATCCTTCATTAACCCCACTCACATTAAATGTGTTAACCAGACTAACATTGCCCTCATCCCGAAGGTGGAGAATCCCACCTCCTTGAAAGACCTCAGACCTATTTCCCTCTGCAACGTTAGCTTTAAGGTGCTTTCGAAGCTCTTGGCTAACAGATTTAGGTCCTGTATGGATGGCTGGCCTGAGCAGTGTAGCTTTATCGACACTAGGTCAAGTTGCGATAATATTATCATAGCCCAGGAAGCTATCCACCTCATGAGAACCAAGCCTGGTAGGAAAGGGTATGTTGCAGTGAAAGTAGATATGAAGAAAGCGTACGATAGACTTGATTGGGGTTTTCTGGAGGGCACTTTGAGGGAGGTTGGCCTTCGAGAAAACCTGATTCAGCTAATCCTAGGTTGTGTTAGTACGGCCTCTATGAGGGTTATGTGGAATGGGGTGGAAGGCAATGAATTTATGCCTTCTAAGGGTCTTCGACAAGGTGATCCTCTTAGCCCTTACCTTTTCGTCCTCTGTATGGAAAGACTGAGTCATCTTATCAAGGCTGAGTGCCGGGGTAATAGATGGAAATCTTTGAATTTTCCCAACAATGGCCCATCATATCCCACCTGTTCTTCACAGATGATCTTCTGCTGTTCTCTGAGGCTTCTTTAGGGCAAATGAAAGTCATTAAGAGAGTTATGAAGAATTTTTGCACGGTCTCTGGTCACAGGATAAACCTCTCCAAGTCTAAAGCTTTCTTCTCTAGAAATGTCAACTATGGTAGAGTTTCAAACCTTGGTCAAGAGCTGGGCATTGGGATTGCTCATGATTTGGGAAAATACCTGGGGGTTCCCCTTATCCACTCAAGAGTCCGGAATGAGACTTTTGGTCATATTACTAGGAAGGTTAAGTCGCGCCTCTCGTCTTGGAAGGGGAAGTACCTTACTATGGCGGGAAGGACAACCCTCATTAAAGTCGTAGTTTTTGCCCTCCCCTCATATCAAATGCAGTCAACCCTTCTACCGAAAGGGGTGCTCCATGACATTGATAAGATTACTCGAAACTTCTTGTGGTCTCAAGAGGAGAGCAAAAGGAAAATAAATCTTGTAGCTTAGAGCCAGATCTTGAAACACAAGAATTATGGAGATTTGGGCATTAAAAACCTTGAGACTCAGAACAAAGCTTTCATTATGAAGCTTTGTTGGGCCATGATCACAAATCAGAATGCCCTTTGGGTCAGATGCCTGAGAGCTAGGTATGACTGCGGGGCTAACCCTGTGCCGAGAGTGATGAGGAGCAAGACTAACTCTTTAACTTGGAAGGCTATTACTGAGGTTTGGGAGGATTTTTTTCCTGGGGTGGGCAGGAAAATTAATAGTGGTATATCGACTAAGGCTTGGTGGGACCTGTGGACTCCGCTTGAAAAGCCTCTCATTAGTTACGCTAGTCAGAATCTTCATTGCATCAACCCTGAGGATCGGGTGGCTGATTTTATTACTTCGAGTGGAGAGTGGGATGTGGAGAAATGGGCTCGTTTCCTGCCTCCTCGGATTCTTACTTCTATCCTAAGGGTCAATCCACCACTCAATAACAGGGACGATGAGTTCTGTTGGAGAGGTTCCCCTGATGTCTCCTTTTCTATTAAATCTGTGTATGATTTTCTCACCGAACCTTCTACGGAGGCGGCTAATCCGTTTTATCGAAAGTTATGGCGTTGGCCGGTGGCTGAAAAAATTAAGTTTTTCCTGTGGCAAGCAACCCAAGAGAGGCTGGTTACCAATTCCTTGAGAGCTAAGAGAGGCTTGTCTGAGAATGGAAATTGCCCTATAGGCTGCAACTGTGAGGAGAGTATTATACACACCTTGAGAGACTGCAGGAGGGTGAGAGCTGTGTGGAGAGAATTTTTAAATCCTAACATGTATTCTGCTTTCTTTTCTTGTGGTTTCCAGGAATGGCTTGCATGGAACGCTGAGCACCAACTTGGGAAGGCGAGGTTTCATTGGTGGACATGGGCGAGAATATTTGCCATTGTCTCTTGGACGATATGGAAGAATAGATGTACTCAGCTGTTCGAGGCTAGCAAAGCAACAACGAAGGAGATCTTCCACCAGTGTATGTTTCATATAATGGAAGAGTCATCTGGGGGAACCTTTTCCCACCAAGTCTTTCACAGGAGTTCTAGTGGTGAATCTCACTGGATCCCACCCCCGAAGGGACAGTTAGGCTGGATGTTGATGCCTCAGTGCGAAGCCCTAACCAGGCTGCTTGTGGTGGCCTCATTAGAGATGCACAGGGGCAGTGGATCATGGGCTTTCAGAGGAAGATTGGGAGTGCCACAGTCACAGGGGCTGAGATCTTAGCAATCAAATTTGGGTTGAAGCTTTGCAAAGCTTTAAAGTTTAGGAACATCCTAGTTTTCACAGACTCCTTGGAAGCGATTAATACTCTATTGCGGGATAGTGGCTTGAATCACCATCTTCGCGAAGAGATAGAGGTTACCCGAAACCTATTGTATGACAGTTGGAATGTGGAACTGCATCATAGCAATAGGGATGTCTTGAGATGTGCTGATATTTTAGCGCGAGGAGCCTACATGGGGAGATGTACTACCCACACTATTTTGGAGGTACCGCAAAGTTGCAGAAATTACTTTTTGAGTGACCAGATAGCTAGTACGGGGTGTAGCCCCTATATTAATCTTTAGAACTTTTCAAGCTTAGCTTGCCTTTGTAATTCAAAAAAAAAATAGCTATGTTTGATATGGGACCCTTGAAAGCACCAGGACCAGACGGGTTTAATCCTGTATTCTACCAAAGCCAGTGGGACTGTGTGGGTCTGTCTGTGATAAAAATGGTGAGATCAGTGTTTCATGATCATGCTTTGTGTAAACAACTTAATGAGACAAATATCGTGCTAATCCCTAAGATGATCACCCTCAAACAATTCGTGACTTTCGACCGATCAGTTTGTGCAATGTCATTTATAAAGTAATAACGAAGGTTATTGCTAACAGGCTTAAAAATATTATTCCTTTGATCATCTCCCCTAACCAATGCAACTTTGTGAGAGGAAGGCAGAGTTCAGATAATATTATTCTAGCTCAAGAAATTGTTCACTCTATGAGAAGCATGAAGAGGAAAAAGGGATTTATGGCCATTAAAATAGACCTGGAGAAAGCTTATGATCGAGTGCGATGGTCCTTTATTCTAGAACGTCTTCGCGAAGTTAATTTGCCTCAACAAATGAGGAATGTTATCAATGAGTGTATTTCTTCTCCGTCTATGCAAGTGCTTTGGAATGGTACAAAAATGATTTCTTTTAATCCTTCCCGTGGGATAAGACAAGGTGATCCCCTTTCACCTTACTTATTTGTCATTGCGATTGAGAGACTTGGACACCTCATTCATGGTGCCGTCAATTGTGAAGATTGGCGTCCCTATAGATTGCAGAAATCTGGAATTACAATTTCGCACTTATTTTGTGCAGATAATCTTATCCTATTTATGGAGGTAGATATGGAGCAAGCAGTGATATGCAAGCCTATTCTAGATGATTTTTGTGCCGCTTCTGGTCAGAAGGTTAATGCAACAAAGACTCAAATCTAGTTTTCTAAAAACGTTAACCACAACAGGGTGAAGGAAATAAGCGAGTATATGGGATTTTCTCCTTCCAGTGATTTGGGGAAATATCTAGGCATGCCTATCCTGCACAAAAAGGTGACCAAAGGCACTTATAGCTTCATATTGAATAAGATGGACTCTCGTCTTGCCCAATGGAAGGCTAATTCTTTGTCCCTGGCTACTAGGAATACGCTTGTATCCTCCGTTGTTTCGGCAGTACCATCATATGCCATGCAGACTACTTTATTGCCTAGTAACGTGTGTCATGCAATCGATAAGAAGTGTAGGAATTTTTTATGGGGCAGCACATCTTTGAATAAGAAAAGTCATTTGATATCTTGGCAGATCATTTGTCAAAGGAAGACGGATGGCGGCTTAGGGCTGAGACAGGCAAGAATTCAAAACGAGGCGTTTATGATGAAGCTGGGATGGCAATTAATTAACCGGCAAGATGTGCTATGGGTTAGGTTTATGCGGGAGAAATACAAATGTGGGCAAAGTGTGATGCCAGTAGTAAATCGGAAGAAGGCAGAATCTCGAACATAGGCTGTCATTTTGTCTATGTGGGATTCTTTACAGAACAATATTTGTTGGAGTATTGGGCATGGGCGACATGTCTCATTTTTGGAGAGATGTTTAGGTCCCTCATATGGATAGGTTGGAGAACTTAGCAATCTGCAATATTCCATCTGAGGCTCTTGAATGGCGTGTGGCAGACTGCCTATCAGTATCAGGAGGATGGTTGTGGCAGAAATTTTATAAGCTTCTGCCTACCAATGCTTTGGAAGCTATTAGAAGGGTCCAAGTGCATAAGTACAAAGACGATCTACCAACTTGGAGATGGTCCTCGACTGGGAGTTTTTCACTAAAGTCAGCTTATTTATCATTATGTGACTCTAATCCTTCATCTAATATGGGAGGGTGGAGACGGCTATGAAAGCTAGACATACCACAGAGATATAGGGTCTTTTTATGGCTCTGTGCCAAGGACAGAATTCTTTCAAATCTACAACGGTTTAAAAGAAATCTGCATGATACTGGTATTTGTCCCATTTACAGAACCAACATGGAGTTTACACTGCATGCTTTTTGGGATTGCACTGATGCTTCTAACTTATGGAAATCAATCCTGCCTCCGGGGAAGTGGACCCATTTCTTCAATTACACATCGGTATCGGATTGGATCTTTATGAATTTGAAATGGGACTTCCCGGTACAGGGGAATAAGTGGTCCTGCTGTTTTGCGACGCTCTGTCGACAGATTTGGCTGGCAAGAAACGAGAGAGTTTTCAACGGAAGGATGATGAATGGAATGGAGTTACTAGCAAAATCTAAAGCATGCCTCTCATGGGGAAGAAATATTAGCTTCACAGGTTAGAGAGAATACGAGCTTGCATAGTTGCTGGCACCCGCCTCCTCAGAGGGTGGTTAAATTCAATATGGATGGATCATTCATGCCTTTAACTGGAATGTGTACAAGTGGTGGGCTGCTACGTTCTCATGCAGGGTGATTTGTTCATGGTTTTCAGTTCCGTCTGGCTCAGGAATCAAGTGCTCTGGCAGAGGCGTTGGCTATTTTATGGGCTCTAAAATTGGCATGGGAGTAGGGATACAGACAGATCGAGGTTGAGAGTGACAGTTCTGAGGTCGTGGGCTTTGTTAATTCTACATTCTCGAATGATCACCCGGATTCTAGTATTCTGACAAAAATTCAACAGTTACTTTCTCGGGATTGGTCAGCTAAAGTAGTGGTATGCAATAGAGAGGCAAATTGTGTTGCAGATCAAGTAGCGGCTGAAGCGCGGGATTGGCCCGTTGACTTCCACATTTTTTCAGTACCTTCGCCACTTGTCCAGCGTCTGATCCGTAGGGACTGGCGTCTGTACTGTAGTGGCAGTTGTTAGTGTTAATTTTTGTAGTTTCGCTGTTCTATCAAAAAAAAGAAGGCATTGCTTTTTAATGTTTGTGTAATCTGAACATAGCTAATAAGCTTTGGCTTGCCGTGGCATTGCTGTAGCTTGTCCTGTTCCATTCAAACATTCGCTTGATCTCATGAAATAAAAAAATCAAACGAAAAAAAATAAAAAAATAAAACGGGTAATCGAAAAAAATCAAACAAAAAATAATAGTAACTTAATTTGCAATAATAATTCTGTGATGAATTAAACAGTTACACGAAATCGGAATTAAGCCTCACTATTTATAATGAATCATTAGATTTTTAAAAAATCAACGATAAGCATATTGATATTAATATTCATTTGTAGCTCATGAATTAAAAAATAATAAAAAATGAAGGGAAATTTACTGTACAGTCCCACATAAAAGACTTATTTATCAAATGGTCCCAAGTTTTAAAATATTTATCAAATGGTCCCAGAGGTGTTGTCAATACAGCGCATGGTGTTGTCAATGCAGCGCATGGTGTTGTCACGTGACAACCCTTGACAACACCATGAGCTAAATTGACAACACCTCT
>JANTPZ010139852.1:0-31219 GCA_025593235.1 Vachellia pachyceras | reverse complement strand
ATTGAACATGGGAGAGTAAAAGAAACAATTAGATGAAGATAAAGCAGATACAGGTTCAATATAAAACACTTTAAATAAATGTAGAAATTCACTTTATCATCAGGCTCTTTCTCCTCAGCTTCATCAGTAGGATTATCTTTGTTGGCATCTGCTGCTTCTTCCTCAACTGCAGGCTTCTCATGAACCAAGTTCTTATCAGTTTCAGTCACAGCTTCCTCAGCCACTCTAACCAAATCAAAATAAATTAACATTATTAGTTCACAATCAGAACATTTCAAATAAATATGTGCCAATAATTCAATAAGCATAAAATAGGATAATAAAAGAGCACTTACTGGGCAAGTTCATCAGTTGCCATTCCCCAGTTACCACGCCCAGCACCATCACGTTTGATCTCACTTCTGCAAATATAACAAATAAGCAAAATATTGGCGCAAAGCAAAATGATGTTCTCAACATCTTGTAAATAACACACACCCGCGGCCAGTCCCACTGCGGCGTTCAAATACTCTTCGTGAGCGTCCATCTTCACCCACTTCTCCATTGTTGAAGCCACCCCGGCGACCACCACGATAAGGACCACGAGGTCCACGCCTTTCTGAAAGCTTACCAGCATCTCCTTCTTCAAGAGCTCCCTGGCCAGCAGGCGCTCCAGTGCCAGAGAATGTATTCTCATCATTTGAGAAGCCACGGTTAAAGCCACGACCATATCCACGACCACCTCCTCGTCCACCTCCACGGCCTCCCCGGTAAGTATCATTTCTTGACTCCCTCACTATTAGATGAAACATAACATTAACATTAAAAAGAGGAACCATGAATCTAGCACAACCAATACAAAGAGCATTCAGGAATCAGGACCACAGACAACAAACTGTATAAATATACAATTGACAGGAAAATGGTAATAAAAATACAAATGATTCTAAATGAAGCCAATAGACAAGATCAGAGGAAAGATTTCCAATTTAGAGGATTCTAAATACAAGTTAAACAAAGCAAATTGGCATCTGCGCCATACTCCCTGTACACTACTTCATAGACTAACTAGGAGAAGTCAAGGCATTCTGCAAGGTATATGCAGCCTCATTGGAAAACTAAAAGGCAGCGAAGGACTACTGCTGTGACGAAATATTGCATCTAAATAATGTTGAGTGATACCTTTCAGAAAGGTAATTTAACTTACTCAAAATAAACACAGGTGATGAAACACTCACCCAAACACATACAATTCCCAAATCATGTTTCCTTTTAAATTTCAGAGAAACAAAAGAAGACATCAAGACATGCTTCAACCACAAAAACTTGTGTACGTTCCTGCAACACAGATTCCTCTCACCATTTACACAAGAAACAAGTAATAAAGCTAACAATCCACCAAATCAGAAACCGTATGCTCAAAATACGGCGGAATCTGCCAACGCCACATCATGCAGCAACACTTAGATGCATTCACTATCAAACAGAAAGCAGGTGGGTACCGCCTCTATGCATCAGAACAAATTCAATCAATGACAAAAGGACATCAGAAGCTTACCAGCCTGGGTTGGAGGCAGTGGTTTAGTAGGCATCTGAGCTACCTTGCTCTGTTGCTGTGACTGAGAACGAACTCCTGGCTTGCCCTGGTCCTGAGCTCCGGCTTTCTTCGGCGCAGCCACCACAACCTTTTCCTGTTCCGCCGCGATAAGCTGCGACGGGTCCTCAGCATCGTCACCCAACAAATCGAAAGGGTTCATGGTAGCCATTTCAGAAAGCCTTGATACAAAACCTCCACACCACTCAGCAGATACTTATACCAACGAGAAGGCGACCACTGGACGCTATATCAACAACAACCCCATCGCAAGCAATACAAGGTAGAAGAGAACAAGAGAAAAACAGAATCAACAGGGTATATGAGAGAGAGAAACCCTAGCCGCAATAGAGTGCAGTGTAGGTAGAGAGAACGAGAGTGAGCGGAAAATAAGCGCAACCTAATCTCAAACTCGGAATTTATCCTTAAAAGTTGAAATGATCCACAGTTGCGTTTTGAAGTGTTCGTGTAATACGGAAGACTCAAAATGCTTTTTTTTTTTGGGAAAAATCGTGTCATGGGCCTCCGGAAAAATTATATATGACCCAGTGTTTTGACCCATTACTCAACCCAATTTGGTAGCCTCTCCTAGATTAATTACAATAAAAAAAAGGAAATTAGAGCGTTTTCAACCCAAAAAAATTGGAGCTTGCTTGTTTATAACAGTCATTTAATAGAAAGGAATGAAATTAACTTGGAAAGAATAAAAAAGTACCAATAAAAAATTAATTTTGTTTAGTTTGATAGGATATAGAAAAAAATGGTAGATGGTAGACAGAAAATTGGTTTTTGTATTTATTTAAATCTTAAAATGCCCCTAATCATTTTCTTTTTTTTTTTGGAGAATTACATGTAGGACTCAAATAAAAATAATAATTGCTTTTTGGGTGTCATTTACATGTCAAACTTCCGCAGCTATGTGCTGAACTTTTGGCATTTACAAAAGAAATAAGGGTATTTAGTTTGATTTATTTTAAGTAATTTTGTGTTATATGAAATAAATATGTGGAGATTTTGTCTCTTACAGTGTTAAAGTGTTTTTTCCAATGCACCTATGAATGTTTAGATTAAATTATTTTAAATGATTTTATGAAGTTACAAGTAAGTATGTGAAAAGTGATTTATATTTATTCACATAAAAACGATTTTAAAATTATTTTAGGGGTTTCACAAAACAAAAGGGTATCCTTTTATCTTCCATACCTTTTTCTCATCTCACCTTCTCACTGCCAAGACATGCACAAGGGGTCAAACCATTGTACCCCGTCCAATAGAACATGAATGGAAAAATATTTGCATGCTCTCCATGGGTGATGCGTTATGTACAATCTCTGTAATGAAAATGTTTCAAATATCTTTTATGGTGGGTTCCACAAATATCTACTACGAAGTACTATGGGGAGAAAGCAATAATCAAGAGAAATCTGTGTGATATGAAATCTACAAAAAATGATAAATGAGAAATATTTTTAAAAGAACTTCTAAATAGCTATTTATATGGAAGGAGGTGTTCAAATCTTTGACATACAGTGGAAACTTTGTATCTCTCAAGTTTAAACTCTTCCTATTATGAAGAAATTCAAATCTCTTCTCTTTCTACCACCGAGCGTCGGAGTGTAGTGGTCAGTGCGACTATTACTTCCCCAGGGGCCGAGAGTTCGATCCCTGGGAGCCACGCTCGAGGGTAGATGATACTCACCCCTGATGCAAAGCGCCTAAAAGGGGGTGCACCATGCGGATTCTTCGCTCCGGATTAGTCAGTTGCCCGGGTTACTTGGCCCAGTAAGGAAGAAGGCCAGTGACTCAGGAAAAGGCGCCGGATACCGGGGAGAACTGGGGGGCATAGGCCCAATTTGCCTTGGTGTTACCAAAAAAAAATCTCTCCTCTTTCTTTGTTTTTTTAGTGAAATTGGAATTTTATTAATCAAAGCTTGCACAAAGTATTTAGGTAGAGGACAATACAGAGGTGTCAAATTTCTATAGAGTTCTTTTGCTTGAATGGATATATGCTCACTTAAGGAGAGAGTCTCATTAACTTATCGGTGGACACATATTGCAAGTTCTTCCTGAAAGATCGATGATTGACTCGCCACCATTCATGAAAAGGCTGAGTGAGTGCAGTAGTGTGGCTTCATGTAGTATGAGATAATGTGCATATTTGGCTCAGCGTTTGTAGGGTCTAAGCATACATTTAACAGTGCATTTCCATAAAATGAAATTATCTCATTCATATATTTATCTTAACTTATATAAAAGTATTTTTCTACGGTGTTTCCAAATGGACCTAATAAAGTTCCATCAAGCAGAAGCGGTTGTGATATATCCGAATACATATTCCATTCAACAGAGAAAACACTTTTTTTTTTTTGTGATTCAGGCCATTTCTGAGCAAGATTCCAATCTCTTCTCCTCCTGTTTTAGTGTATTTGTTATGTGAGATAAACAATGTTCATTGTGTGATTATGTTTCACTTGATCACTTCAATCAATCAATTGGATTTGAAATATGCCTAAAACTTTACTAAAGAGGATGCATTAAAAACTACATTAGATAGTCACAATTAATACAGAATGTGAGGTTACGGACATAATAATAATAATAAAGAATGTGAGGCTAGATGTCCCTGGAAAAAAAAAAAAGCAAAGGATGTGCATAGCATAATGTACAGAAAGAAACAAAAATACATATAAAATCCACCCAAAAGTAAAAGTGAAAAATTCTCAAATCACTTGTCAGAAAGAAAGAATCAAACACAATCTTTCCGGTTCATCAATCTATCAGAAAAAGATTGTTGCAAAAGCATAAAGTTCCAAACCCAAAAGAATGAGCTGTAAATTATAAGGTTGAAGGATGTTTTATATTATACCCTTGAATTAAATAAGTAATATCAATATCAATAATCAATCATCGGCTCATTTGGTAATGATGTGGATAAATATTTTGTATAAGTCGAGATAAAATGTGAAGAAAATTATCTCATTTTACAGAAAAACATAGTTAAACGGGCTTTCGAGCTCTTCAGAAGTGTTGACAAATGAGACTTATACCTCCTAGTTGAGCGGATAATACTTGCATATAGATTATTAAGTATCAGAGGATAATGAATAATTGTAGAAAATAACATTTAAGGTATTTATAATGTTTATAGATTATAAATAAGGGAAAATGAGTTTCAGGTCCCAAGTAAAGGACTTAACCATCAAATGGTCCCAAAGATTCAAAAAACTATTATAAGGTCTCAAGAGTAGCTGCTGAGGTTATAAACAAAGGCTGTTGAGGTTGTTAATGACAACTTCAACAGCATCTCTTGGGACCTTATAATAATTTTTTGAATCTTTAGGACCATTTGATGGTTAAATCCTTTACTTGGGACCTATGACTCATTTTCCCTATAAATAATACTTGGCAAATAAGTTATTAATGATACGATTCATTTTTCATATTCTATAAAAAAGCTCGCCTTATGTTATATCTAACCTTATCATTTCAAGATCCTATATCTGAATCATTTCCATGCTTTTATCAGCAAAGTGTTCTTGAGTCCATTTAGGGACATCTGATAAAATTGGAACAATACATTTAAGATTAGCATGTGCAAAGATGACACGTACAAATCGAGAATTTGTTCTTGGAATTTGATAACATGGAAAATATCTAACACGATTTATTAGATATTTTAAAGCTCCAGTTTGTTCGTTTAGATTCTTTAGAGGGAATGAACAAAAGAAATATGGGGAAAAAAGTACAAGATCCTTTTTTTTTTGTACAAAAAAAAAAGTACAAGATCCTTTTTTTTTTTTTTGGTATAAACCATCCGGTATCCTGGGGTATCCTGGGTTCATTGCCCGCCCCAGACTAATCCGGACCCCCCGCGAGGAGACCTTACGGTGGTAGCGAGATACCGATGGGACAACCTCTTTGAGGCTGCGTTAATTATCACGGCTGTCACTCCCCAAGGTTCGAACCCTCACCCTGAGGAATGCTGGTAGTAGCCCTTGCCAACTCTACCAAGCGCCCATTGGTAAAAAGTACAAGATCCTACTATAACTAAACAGAGGACGAATAAGGCCCAATAAAAGAATAGACAGAAAGCAAAAGTATTGGGCCAATCAGCTTCTGGCCATCAAATGTTCCTTAACTGAAAAACCCTCTTGGGCCAAAATCAGTTATACGGTAATGGGCCAAAATTGTTTTCCATTGAGCTAATTCAATTCCAGGGAAGAAAAGGAGGTGAGTTCGTAATTTTTTTTTAACACAGACATCCTCCTGTTGAAATCAATCTTATTTAAAGTATTTTTAAATACTAAATATGAACATCCTTTTTAATGAAAATCTAAACCTTGATTTTGTCATTTTCTATGGATTAGGTTCTATGAGAATCAAGTTGTCTCATATCAGACATGTCTATTTTTCACTTTCCACCCCAATTCCAATTTAAGGGCATCACATCCTTGGTATCAAATAGAGCAGTTTTGACTGTAAGCACCTTGTAATGTTAGGGAAACCATCATCATTGAAGAAATTATATATATATATATATATGTATGAACATATAGATATATATCATGCTTCATGTGCAATACGTTGATAATGAATCTTGTATGTTGAGGTTCCAAGACTCTAAGCTACCAAATTAACCTCCTCGAATTCTCAAAGAAGGATGGACACAAATGTTTTCCTCGTCTTTCCAATGCCATACAAGTGAATGCAACCATCTGATCAAACCGGCAATGATGATGATGAAGATCCACCATGTGATCAATGCAGATGGCAGATCTCTATCTTCTCTTTCTGGAGGTAGACCACAAGGCAGGAGCATTTTCTGCACACAACACACACAGCTTGTCTCATAAGAAAATGCAATCAATAATTCATTTAGGATGCAGATAAAGGGCAAAAAAATTTGTTGTTCACTCAATAGGATAGCCTGAGTTATATAATTAACAGTAAGTAACGTACCAAAGATCAAGCAACCATCATAAGGAATAGTGATCCATTCAACAAAAAGAAATCCCCCAAAGTCAGAACCCTTTCAGAGACCTGTTGCTTATCATCTTATTGGAGGCATCACTGAGCTTTTCATGTCATGTCATATACATAATTCAATAATATTTAACAACAACAGTAATCCTTACTCCACCAGGTGAGGTTTTATCTGATGTCCCTGAAGGGAATCTAACATCTAACATCAAAGAATAATTATTCTTTCAACCGGTTTTCCCAGAGTTGTAATAAAAGGATGGCATAACTGCCATCAACTCCAAAAAGGAAAGCTATAATAACAGTATCAAATTATACATTTTGATAGTGTATTAGATTCAAATCCTTTTTGCAAAATCTATATCAAAATCTCATGCCAAAAGATTTCAATATAAACTAAAAATAATCAAATAACCTCTCATCAGACCAGGATAATTTTTCAAAATTGTAAGAGCATGTTTATTTTCATATGCCTAATTATCACTTCTGGATTGCTTTCCTTAATTCAATGCACCTTTGAAATGCTAAAAGCACAGTATGATTTTTACTATAAAAGCACATACAAATTATCTGGCTACTCGTCACATTTCTGAAGGACAAAGACAATGTCCCCTAATGCCTCCCCCTACATGTATCTTTCACTTCACCATTTTATCAATTCATCTACTTATGTGACTTAGAATTCTCAAGATATATATATATATAAACTAATTCACATTATATATATACTCTAATTCACATTTGAGTTGACGCCAACTAATGAGATGTAATACAGTAACAAGCTACCAAATGAAACTTCATTCCATAGAATTAAAGACCCTGTCAAACAATGGCCATCTTAGGACTTAAATGAAGAAGTACGTACTGTTTCTTCAGTGAAACAGTATAAAACAGTGAACTCTATTAAAAAATAAAATCCTCTCTCTCTCTCTCTCTCTCTCACGTATACACACACACAGCATGCTGATATTCTGTTTTCATTGATAACAATCCAATCACAAAATTCATACCAACACATAATGTATGCAGAAACTAACGAACTAATTGAAAGGGGGAAAAGGAGAGAAGACAGAGAATCTGCCTGAAGCTGTAGCGTTCTCTTCCAATAGATTCATTTTCAGCAATAGCAAAGTAAGCCAGTATAGGGTAGTGGCCAATATACGATGCATCGCTATCAAGCTGAATGTTCACTGCCCACTCACTATATAGAAGGGGAATAAAACGAGAGAGAGAGAGAGAGAGAGAGCGCGCAAACGAACAAATTATATAAAATGAATTCAAGGGGAAAATGTGAAAAGAAAACGAATTCAAGGAATAAGGACTTACAATCTATTTAAATCCGCATGCGCAGTTCCGACATATTTAGCTTGGAGGTGCTCAAGTCGGGAATTGATATTAAACCTATCACTGGCCTGCATGATAATAGGAGACAGAAATGATTCAGATATTTGGTATGTGTTTAGGATGGGGAATTTCAAGTCTTTAAACGGCGGGGAAAAGGGGGGGAAAAGAAAAGATCAGGATTATACAGAACTTATACCAGCATATTTGCTTTGCGCCTCACAAAACACAGATCGTAGATGGTTGAGGAGCACGACGAGCACAAGAGACTCGAAAGATCTTCCATTAATCCTCAAAAACGAATGGAATTCGCTAGAAGAGTGATTTTACGTAAGTTAAGGTAAACATGTAAGAGGAATTTTATCTCAGTTTGTAAACGTTTCAACGTGCCTCACAAATAAGGTCTAATACCAGGGGAATGTGATGTAATGATATTTAGGAAGCTAAGGAACAAGTTTCCCAGTTAGATGTAATTGGTGGACAACTAAACAATGAATGACATTGAAGTCATAAAAGAAATTTGAAGAATATAATCATTTTAATTTTATTTATAAATAATATTCTCTTATATAGGATTAGTTTCATTTATATTATTAATAATTTAGTGGTTAGTTCCATTTATATAATTAATAATTTAATTTTTTGAAAAATTTAATGCATTTTACATTTGACCTATAATTCATTGTGTACCTCTCCATATTTTTCCCACCAAATCTTTCTAACTTATCATCTTTGTACCTTCCCTTGTTGGCTATGTCTTTGTTGCCGCAACGTCCTTCAAACCAGACCTAATCGCCCACGGCGATGTCCTTTCCGGCCCCTTGCCAGATCCGACCTTGTCTTCGACCGTTCATCATCTTCTAACTCCAAAATCCTGTGCCAAATCTGGTCCAAAGGGTCTTCTTACGGTCATGTTTTGAACTTTGGAAGAAGACGAGGGTAATTATGTCTTTTACCGAATTTTTGTTTGGCCCGAGTCTTAACTTTTTCTTTTTTTATTTTCATAATATACCAAACATGCCTTTAGAAATCATTTTCAATCTCAACTGATTCTTAATATAAAATTCAATTTATAATTAATTTTAAAATGAATATTATATTAAAGACAATAGGGAGTACCCCTTGTTGAATTATGCAGTGTGAGAATACTATATAATGATGAGAAATATTAAAAAAAAATTATAAAAAACTGTGCATTGATCAAAGAATAATTCAAATAATTGAGCAAATAATTGCTGGGATGATGACCCTAACCCCCCTCCATTGATACTAAGAATAGTAACAATCTTTCCATAAGCCGAAGGGGGTAGCTTTGCCATGAAAACTGACCATAACCATGAAAATTGTCCTAAATGGGCTTGATATAATAATGTTTTGAAATGATGTCATGTACAAACTTCTTTATACTACTATCCCTTGTCCTTAATATAAGATTGTTGGTTAATTTTCATTAGGGTAATTAATGAAGATGAATACATAATTTAACAGTATCTATTTATGTATCTAATTAAAGCATACATCAGTTTATAAGTTAGACAAATTATAGTTTGAAGAAATATATAAATATAAATACTTTAAGTAATGTATTTAGTATCCTTGATCTACTCAATAAAAATTAATTAACTCTTATATTAAGAACGGGAGGTAGTACCATAATATGCCCACTTGGCATATAAACTATTTCCTTAAACAGAGAAAATGATTTAATATTAGCAACTAAAAAATTCCCCATACATTGTCTAGGGTGCATTAGTAGAAAAATGATTATTTAGACTGCCCATTTTAAACTGTATTTAGATGACAAGGTCTAAAACATTTGATCAAGAACATTTTTGTAAACATGAATATTATTTAGGCCCCACCATAAAAGGTGCAGCCTAAAACCATGCTTCATTTAGAAATCATGTACGGCCGGGCCTATTGCTACATTACTTTTTTTGTCCAGGAAACCTTTGGTGGGGTATGGCAGGAGAGATAATCCCTCATAACATAATGAATCAATATTTGAATTCTCACTGGGAGATGTATTCATATTTAATACCCAATAGTGCTTTGACTAATATTGCTTCCGGTAGGATTAGAAAAAAAACGTCAATTAATGATACAAGATATGCAAGAGATCACAAGAAACAAAGTTCCTTAACCAAGAAAACTTAGGTTTAGCCAAATAATCACAATCTCTAATACCAGAACTTACAATCACTCAACTAAGCAGATGGATTAAAACAAACAACTCCCTCTTGAAGCTTGAAAACTAATGCCATCTTCACCATATCCAAGAGAAAATGTCCCTAGCCACTCATAGCTTCAAGACCATCCCAAACAAGAGTGCAATGTTTATTTGTAATATTGAGAAAATTCGATTCGATATAAACAAGTGTTTAGTGTCCCAATATCATGATATGGTGATTTCGGCTTCCTTCATTTCATGATATATATGTTCTGTTGTCCTTCCAAAATTAGGATCATATTTGGGGTCCAATGTCATTAGTTGTCTGCGCCATTTCACCAACACTATCCATGATTTCCACTTTCCAAAGTACCTACAATAAGGATCAAGGCCAAGAAACATATAGGTCCAAATAGAGAAATCAAATAAGGATTAATTGCAATTTTAATGACAAAAATACCCTTCTTAAATCACTCATTTATCCAAATTATAATAATAAATGCAATAATGATACAATCATATAATAATGATATAAACCGCAAATACGACATAAATTAATATACAAGAAACGGGTTTGATCAATTCACATCGACGCACATAGATACATGCATGTCTATAAGCTGAGGATGAACAGGAAGGTAATGTATGAGATGTGTGTATCTGTGTGTGAATAATATGAGTAGAAGAGAGACTTCACAAAATTTTTTAACATAATATGCATATAAAATAATAATTTTCTTTGCATATTAGAAGGTGGCTTTTATATTTTCTACGGATGAGAAAAAAATAGGAGGGGAAAGAAAAACGACTAATTCAATAATATGATAATATGAATATTTGGATGATTTTTTAAAAAAATTATATTTAAAAATAAACATACTGATATCTGACGTCAAAATTTCAATTATAACTCAAGTTCTTAAATGGAAATAAAGTCATCAATCGGAGAATAAATGGTCCAGTCTCGCAATTTTCCTAAACAAAAACTAAGAAATGTAAAAGTAAAAACAAAAAAAACACTTATTTTTTTTTGTTTTTGAACAAATTTATATGTAAAAAACAACTTATTAAAAACAACACTCCAAACAAGTTTTTTTCTTGTTTTTAAAAACAAAAAAATTTATTAAAAAATAGAAACAAATAGCCCCTTATTTTCTCGTTTTCTTGTCTAATTTCTTTCCTTATTTTTTCTCAAACCAAACAAATATGTTTTGTTTATATATATATATATTTCCCTGCCTCATTTCGTCGTAATACAATATGCTTAAAAACTAAAATTATTTAAATCCTCTATATACGAATTTCATGATATTAAAAAGATAATAATATAAATTTTTCTAGAGCTTTTTGTGGAAATTTCTCATAATTAAATTAAATTTATTAGTTAACTTAAGAGTGAAACAAACAAGAATATTTTTAAAATTAATCATAAAAATATTATATATGTGTCTGAGGAGAGATACATACCTTTGTTCAATCCTTAGATGATGCTTCGCTTTCCTAATCTCGTGGAGACGCCAAGCCACGCTACGTACACAACATAAAGACACACATCCATAATGAATATACGTGTCTATATATATATATATTAAATATGAAGGGATGATTATTATTATTATTATTGTTCATATATCTGCTTTTTAAATGATTCCATACCCTTCTAGGGCTTCTCTATATGAAACATTATCGGAGGTGTCGTCTTCGAGCTTGAAGGTTTCCAAGTTCATCCTCTTAACTCCTCCGTCTAATATATCTTCTGCCAACTTTTTCAGTTTGCTGATGTTGTCCTTGGTGGCGCAGTCCATTTTAGCCGTATTTTCATCTAACTGATCAGTCTGCGTCACAGCACAAATAAGCAGCAGTAAAATAAAAATAATTGAATCGAATTTCTCTTGTACTCCTAAGGATCCATAATATGAGTGACTTATAGAAGAATACACTAATTCACAATAGAAATCATTTGAAGAGTACTAAATGATTGTTTGTATTTTTATTTTCCCTTCAAATCATCATGTAATAATTTAAAACATATTTAATGAGTTACTTTTATTTTTTTTTGTTCTTATAGGGTAGTTGATATTGTGGATCAGAAGAAGTATTCTTGATTCTAAATGTCCTATATTAATCAATTTACATAATAAAAAGATAACTAAACTGGTTATTTGTAATTTTGTAATTCATATGTAGATGATTTGTTATACTCTTTCAAAAATAACCCTTCAATTTAATTTACAATTTATTGCATAAAAAATGTCTTAATAAATAATAAATAAGGATGTTAAGAGAAAGAACAATTTCAAATGGGGAACAAGAGGAAATGGAACATGGTATATTTAAGATTAAAGGGGTAGATGATAATAGTATATGATGTGCATTAATTAATACTCTATCAACCCTTCTCTTGCTCTATAATATTGATGGCTTCTAGAAGAATGGCTTTGTACAAAATATAAGTGACTTGTAGAATAATTAATACTTATTTTTCACTTGTTGTCATTACAATTAATACTCGTTTTTAATTTTTTTTCAATTAATACTCATTTAATCCACGTTCTTCAATAAAAGGTAAAAATGATAACATATTTCAATTTATTCCATGCATATTAAATGAGTTAACTGTCATCTTTTGATTCCTATGAATTAGTTAAAATGATTTATATTGCAGATCACAGGGAGTACCAATTTAGGAAAAATGAATTGTTGGTTAAAATTAGTTAAAAGTAATAAGTGTGTTAGTATCTATTTTTTTTTTCTAAACATGCCCTTGTTATGTAGAGATTAAAAGAATAATTGGAAAATGGGGCGAGGGAGAATTAGCGGAAAGAAGAGAGAGAGGGAGGAAAAATGAATTAAATTCTCATGCAAGCATAACTTATCACTTATAATAATAAAAAGAACCATCCTAACGTAAAAGAATGTTGCTTTTTGAGAGAGGAGTGATATGTACCTGAATTCTCATATAATTGCTTTTTGAACCGAGGGCTCGGAAAGCAGAGTCAAGGTGATAATCAACCATGTCTTGACTGCCATAAAGAGGGAATTCAATGAGAGGACCAGATGCCCATTTAAGCATCCCCCATTTTTGTGCGTCTTTTGCATCATAATATGTGTTTGCATTCACATATCCAATTTTTTCTAAAGCCCAGTCAAGCATCCTCCAAAACCAGTTTCGTGCAGTTCCAGCTTCTGCTGCATTTGGCTCATTCTGATACCCAATTTTTGCTAATGCCCAATCAAGAATCTTGGAAAACCAATTTCGTGCATTTGGCTTCCGAATTCCAGTTCCTAATGATACCAAATATATTTTTGAATAATCAGTTGTCTTCGCTTCTATGAAAGCCGATCCATTTTTCGTCCCTTCTGTTTTGAGCACTTGTATACGAACCGCAGGCTGCAAGTAGGTGATTTGGTTTATAATCAGTCATCATAGGTAAAAATACATAGATTCATGATACTATGATTGATTTAAATTCTAAAGGGAGCCACAAAAGCAAAAATCTTTTGGTACTATGATTGATTTTGCGTCACCTGATAACTAGCGCCGAGCTTCCGCTCTCGTGTGGCCTCACATATAGCAATCAAAGCCTGAAATCAGGTGAGTTGATTCATGATATAAGCAGTCATCATAGGCAGAAATTGAAGAGGAAAAAAAAAAAACCAATCTAAATTTTAAAGCGGAGCTAGCCACAAAAGTTACACACAGTTACTTCTAAAATGAAACTGAATTTTGGATCGAAATATAAATTTCAAGTTTGGGTTGGGAAGTTGATCAAATGATGCTTTCTCCCCCTTTATGATGCTTTCCAAGTCAAATAAATGACTTAGAGCATTGTCTGGTTCAATTCTTCCCGCATCCTTAGAGACAATAATGTAGGGCAGAAGTGTGATGCAATATAATGCAATGTTATTACTATCAATATGCTTGGGACGTTATGAAGAAGATTAAGCAAAACTTATTATAGGCAATCATCTTTATTATGGTAAAACTTATTAATTACCAGACTAAAGAGTAATCGAACATCCTCCTTTTGGTGATGCAAATATAAGTACTATTGAAGGCATGTAATGGAATTGAACCAAGGGGGTAGAGTCATGGGTAAAATGGGAAGCTAGGGATAAGTAGAGACTATTGATCACACTAGTTTTTTTTATTACATTTGATTACACTTCTTACATGTGTTCATATCAGATAGTTTCAAATGCAAAAGATTAAAGAAGTATTTTAAGAAAACAATACATATTTATTATAAAGAATTAACATAATTTTTTAATTCATACAAGTTACTTCCTTCCATCTATATTATAAGTCACATTTAATCATCTGATCAAATTAGGGATATGTGGTTAATTCATTGATTTGTTTGAAAGTAAAACTTTTAAATTTTACTCATATTTAAGAGTTAAGATTATAGAGAAACACTACATTAAGCTTTAAATCTTCTCTTAGTAAAATGTAATAAGGATGATATTTGGAAAAAAAATTAATAATGAGCTACCAAGTAACTTATATTAGGGAAAATTCTTATTAAATCCAGTCAAAATACACAAATTCTTATTCAAACTTATACTTTCATTAAATCTTTAATAAGGCATATAGGCCATACTAGGAATTTTTGTTAAAAGACCATAATATCCCTTTATCATTAAAAACAAAAACTGAAGGTATATGTGCTAATTTTTTAATTACAAATTCTCTTCACCATAATTGCAATCTACGCCTCCTTGAATTATTAGGGTCTCAACTTTTAATTTTGAGTTGATTTTCAATAATTTTAAAAATATACTCTAATAATTTCTCTTTTAACTCTAATTTATGAATTGTTATTTTGTTCTGAATTTTTACAAAAAATTGCTATGAAATATTTATACAGAAATTTTGTTTTGAACAACAATTTGTAGATTGTTATTTTGTTTTTAAATTTTTGCTATTTTGTTATGAATTTTTACTATTTTATTCACTTTTTGTTTATTTTTTATTTTTAATATACAAGCGATTAGCAAAAACATATGAACATTTTAGTAATTATTATGGCAAAGAATAATTATCTTGAACGCACTTTCCAAGAAAATAAAAAAAATAAAGGAAAGGCATGGAGCAAGGAGAAAAGATATTGTCGAAAAAATAGCATAGAGAAAAAGGCTTAGGTCAAAAAAAGGAGAAAAATGAAAAAGGTATATATGTAAAATTACAATATTGAAAAATACCACATCATGCCTATAGGCCTTATTAGGGATTTGATTAAAGTGTAAGCATAAATTAGAAGTTGTATAATTTGGCTGGATTTATTTAGGATTGTCCCCTTATATTATTGACCAATAATTTCTTATAGAAAACCCTATATATTATTGGGAAGAGAGTAATTATATAGATCCTCCATTCATATGAGTTTTATAAATATATACTCCCTCCAATTCATAATACAAGTCACTTCTAAATGAATTGTTTAGTCCACAATGTAAATCATTTAAAAAGTTATTACTACTTATTTATCAATTTTACCTATAAAATTAATAACTAAACGTGATATTTTATATTTTCTCTATAATTCAAAACCTTATTTGATATGAGTAATGTAGGGGGGATTATCCCTTAGAACTTCCTCACACCAGGCAGGTACTGTCCCACGGGTTGGATGAAGCCTAATGGAATAGTTCAATGCGTCACCCGTTGAGGGGATGTTACAGGTAAGCTTGAAAAAAAATTAAACCTAAGACAGATTTAATAAGGTAACCACCATTTTTTTTATTTTAACTAATGGAATTAACGATCACTGTCTCACTCAGTGTTGTTTTGCCCAACTTGTGTCTCACGATTCTAGTAAAATGTAATAAGAATAATATTTGAAACAAATTAATAACTAGTAGTAATGATTTCTTCTAGAAAGACCCCAGCTATATATTTATGGTCAGAGTAATTATCTAGATCCTACGTTCAATGAGTATTATAAATACATACTTCCTCGGGTTCATAATGCAAGTTATCTCTAGAACAACTATTTGATCTATAATATAAATCATTTAAAAAGTAATTAATGCTCATTTATCAATTTTATTACTGTCATTAATGATTAAATGAGAATATTTATATTTTTCTCACTCCTTCAAAATCTTATTTAATAAAGTTAAAATTAAAAAAATAATTTAATACAGATTTAATAAGTTAATTATCATTTTTTATTCTAATGATTTAATTAAAATGATTAATATTATAGAGGGGAACGAGTACGTTTGAGACTGCCACAGACATGAATGTAATTACCGGATTATTTGCTATGACACCTCCATCAATCAAATGGAACTTCGGCTCATGTTTTGGAAAGTAATGTGGAGGAAAATACGTTGGTGCGGCTGTAGTTCCAATGCATATGTCTGATAGGCTCACTTGGCCATCTGCAGTCTACATCATGGAAAAAAAATAACACAATTAGGACTTTACATATATGACATATTTACTTAATCTGATATGATTAAATATATTAATTAAGTTGATTAATATATCATATTTTTTCTTAAATATCACAATCATTTTTTAATGCCCTTCATTATTATCTTATTTGATTATTGTAAAGGTAATTTAAAAAATTATAAAAATTAGAAATATATTATGCACTTAAGATTAAGATTAATCTCTCAATAATCTCTTAGTACGTGTTTGGGAATCCGTTGATAGAGTAATTTTACGCAAGTAGAGGTAAATATATTAAACAAGTTTTATCTCGATTTCTGTGTAACGTGATTTCGATATGTTTCCCAAGAGGCAATTGGATCGCAGTTTAATTATCTCTCACAAACACGCACACTCACCTTGAAGCTTGAGAAAATATGAGGTCGGATTTGGTTCATGTCGAAGGTTGGAATTACAACGCTGGTCACTGTCCCACGCAAGGTTGTTTCGCCCAACTTCTCGCTTACGATGTTACGTAAATTTACGCCATCGTACTTTGGTTTGCGGAGATAAGCTCGGATTTTTGGTAGCCACCTCCATAAAAAAAATCTGTGCAGAACAGTTCGATAAATAGGTTCTATGAGAATATAAAAAAAAGTTGGCAAAAAGAAAGAATAAAGTAACTTAAAGGAAAATTAAAGAGTGACCCAAAAAATGGTGGATGAGAGGAGAGCAATAGAAAAACTGTTTGTGTATATATGCTTCAATACACGAAGAAGATATATATGAGACCGCGTTTTTTTTTTTTACATAAAAAAGTTTAACTAAGTTTCAAAATTTATTAAAATTATGGCATATATGTTTCTAAGCTGAGAAAAGCATTTATTTATGAAGTTTCTTATAGATACCGTGTTCATGTCATACCTATTTCTTGAGATTATGCATTATTAATAAATCTTTTGATTTAACCTTAAATACCTTTGTACTTAGCTAAATATCCTTATTCAATTCCATTTTTATTTAAAAAAGGAGAAATGAGATTAGTTAAGAAAAGAAAAATGTGACTGCAGGTTAAAAGAACAGGTGATAAGAGATAAATGTAATAATTAGTAAATGAGGGTTTACCTAGGAAACGTTCTACACAATAACGAAAGTTTCGAAACAAAATAGCTTATATATATTACCAACATGTATAGGAAAAATTAATTTTTTTTTATTTGTATAATTTTAACGTATTCGAAATCCAGTTTCTGAATGATTTTAAATGTTAATAAATATATTTTAGAAAAAAATTATATATTTTATTAAGATTAAAGACTAAAGTTTTACATGATTATAATTATAGAGATTAAGTTAAAGTAAGTTAAATTTTAAAGAATTATTAATTTTAACCGAATTAAAATTTAAGAGCTCAATTATTACGTAGTTAAATGCACGAAAGATGTTAAAAAATTTAGAAGGTACTCCTTGGAAAAAAAATTTCCCTGATAAATTTAAACATTACCTTCGTTGGGGGAAAATATCTTTGGATTTGTCTTCGTAGAGTTTCACAATTTCCTTAGCAGTAAATTTAGGACGTCTTTTGTCATCATGTTTTGGTGCACAGAGCATGGCTGTGATAAGTCCACCAGTGCTCGTCCCAGCAATCACATCAAAAAATTCTGCGATTCTTGCATTTTTGTCATATTTCTGACCTCCATCACCAAATTCAAACCTTACTGATCAGTATTTTTTATTAAATCAAATACTAAAAACCCTAATCATAATTAGGAAAAATACCAGAAAAAAATATGAAAAAAATGCCAAAGAACAAAAATGTGGTACATCATTTCAAAATCTCAAATAGGTTTGAGGGATTAATATGTCATTTAAAAAATTAAACGAAATTACCAGAATGCCCTCCTGTCATTAACATTAAAAAGGCTTACTGAAGACGAAACTCCTCTCCTCTCCCGCAAACTTCTCTCATCGCCCATTGTACGAGTAAAAAGGATTTGTGCCCTAGTTAACGAATTCCTTTGTCAAACTTCTCTAGTCAGCACATCGACGTTTTGTGGTGTCCTGTTGGTGGTGCTGTATTTGGTTTATTTCGCAGGTTAATTGGGGTAAGTTTGTTTGATATTTGTTTACAATGACTAATATTGCAAGTGTTTTTCCGTTATATTGACATATTGCATTCATTAATTTTTCTTTTCCTTATTAATAAAGACGTGAGTGAGGTAAAAAAAGTTTAGGAATTTGGGTAAACACCATTCGAAAAAAGAAAGGAAGATGAGTTTGGATCCGTTGATAAATAAACAATTCTGTTTGCGGGTAATGAGTACATATGTATGACCACATGGCTATGATATATCACATAATGTTTTGGTTGTTTATGAGCAAATAATTATATATGAATATAATTTATGGGTATGGAATGTTTATTATGCAGGAGAAAGAAGTTGATAGAGAAAGCGTCAACATAAAAAACCATACATAGTGGCTACATGATGTTTAAAAGGGAATTCATATCTAAGACGGGGGAGAAGTATAAGAACATAAGAGAACGAAGCAGGGTGCTACGCAAGGTTTGGTGAGAATTGCCTGAGCATGAGAAAAAGGAGTACAATGATGAGGCGAAGAAAAACGCTGAGAAGAAGAATTTGAAGGAGATAAAAGTTCCCTTTCAAAACTATTGCTCACTACGAAGATTTGTTGAAAACATGTTAACTAAATTATATCCTTGCAACAATAATGCCAATTTGAAGGAGAAGGTTAAAAAATTGGATTTACAAATATTTGGAAAGTTCAATTTTTTGTTGACAACATGTTAACTGGATCATGTACTGGCAACAATGATAATTAAAAAATTACTTTCAGAACTTCAGTTCCAAGTGTTTCAAAGTTTCTTTGCCATCTATCTCACCTTTCCTGATGATGCCAATAAGGGTGGAGAAGGATGAGTCAGAGGATTAGGAGTGCTCAATGGTTTAACCTAGATTTTATAGTGTTTTTAATGCATTCTGTCATTTCATTTTGTTTTAATGCAGTTTGTCATTTGATATGCTCTAACATCTGCTGAAAATATCATATGCCATGATATTTTATGAAGTAATGTTATTTGATGTTAATGTAAGATGTTAAGCAGTATTTTGATTACCTTTTGTGCTTATCTGCCACTCATTATGATGGAATTGCCATCAATTGGAGAAATGTGAATTCTAACTCTACATTAGCAGCTTTAATCTGTACTTAAATGCATTTTTCAAATCTCTAACTTCTTCAAGGTTTTATTATCATCAAAAAAAGGGGGAGAATGTTGATTTCTATGTTTTTGATAATGTCAAGATTGAAAATTGATAGAAAATTGGATTTTAGCATGAATTGAGATTTTTAAATTGACAAGCTTTATTGAAATAAGTTAGTATCTCATTCGAATGAACACTTCATTTGGATGAAGAAAGGAAATATTCGGATGAACTGTTCAAAGAGTGTGTGAGAAAAAGCCCTTCATCCAAATGACAATATGAGTTCATCCAAATGACAAATAAATATTTAATACACATCTCGCGACCTCATTCGGATATCCAGAAGATGAGTAAATTATTAGGATAAAGATAAGAGAATATTTGGATGAGCTACTAGACTGGAACTGGAAACATATTTGAAAAAGAGTCCATCATTTGATTGACAATTTGGGTTTATTCGAATGAGTATTAAAAGTTTTAATACATATGTCGAAGACTCATTCGAATATCCAAAAGATGAGGTTTTTATGCAAATAAGTGGGTTCATTTGAATCAGTTTCTAAAAATTGCAATACTCATCTTAAAAATAAAAAGGTCTTCATTTGAATGAGTAAGTGGGTTCATTCGAGTAACAATAAAAAATTTCAATACTTATCTTGAGGTTCATTCAGATATCTCAAAGAAGTTTAGATACAACAAGAAATTTTAATACTCAGATATGACAATAAAAGTTTCAGTTGCAACAAGTTTCATATCAATCTAATAACAGTTGGAGAGATATGATCAAAATACCGAAGCATGAAAATACCGCTGCTCACTACACTCTGATTGCTCAATTCAGTTTGACCAAGCCTTGGTATTTTGGTCATACCTCTGAAATCATATATTTGATTGATGTGAAATTTGTTTCATATGAAACTTGATTTAAAATGTGGTTAATAAACATAAATTTTGTGATTGTAGAGCTTCAGATGAAAGAAATATGAATTATGAAAATTGATGCTCTAAATCTGTTCTGAACTTCAGACAAGATGTTAATTATTTGATCATACCTCTTTGCCTAAAACGTCTTTGGATCTCATTCTTGCTACATTATAAAGGGAACATAAAGGGCTTTCTGGATATAGATCATTTGTCAAATTTGGAGGTGAAATATAGAAGTTATAACTATTTGAAGTTGACATTTTACTTGATTCAAAAGCTCATTCAAATGAAAGGTTGTTCATCTTCAGCATATTCGAATAAACATTCGAGGTGAGTATGCAAATTTTTCAAAAGTCATTCGCATGAACTCGCTTACACATTCAAATGAATACCTCGTCTTCTGAATATTTGAATAAGCCTTTAAGATGAGTATTAAAAAATTTTATTATCATTAAAATGAATCTACTTACTTATTCGAATGAAAATCATTATTTTCAAGGTGAGTATTGAAATTCATGGAAACTCATTTGAATGAAGACCTTATCTTCTGAATATCCGAGTGAGCCTTCGTTATATATACAGGTATTAAAACTTTTAATATTCATTCTAATGAACCTAGATTGTCATTCAAATGAGGGACTTTTCAAATATATTTCCAATAGCTCATTCGAATACTCTCTTATCCTCATATAAATAATTTGCTTATCTTCTAAATATCTGAATGAGGCCTCAAGAAGGGTATTAAATATTTATTTGCAATTCAGATGAACTCACAATGTCATTCGACCGAAGAGTTATTTCTTTCTGATATATTTTCAATTCATCAGAATATTTCCTTTCTTCATCAGAATAAAGTATTCCTTTTCCTTTATAAATGATAGAAGAGCATTTTGGTAATTTCCTTTAAATTTCGTAAATGACATATTGGTCTCTCGCACTTATCTGAGATTTTGAAACAATGTAGTAACTTTTTGTCGTTTTTCATTTTTTAGGTTTTTCGGCATTTTCCCAAATAATAATAATTACAAAGAATTTTTACTAATTTTGATAAAGTTACAGAGTATATGATGACTTTATTGAAACCATAATGGGAAACATATTTAATGGTTTGAAAGGATAATTGCATTTTGGTTTAATTTATGGATTAGATGTCTAAAGAATCTACCCTGCTGTGGTGTTTGGTGAAAGAATTTTTTGGGTTTTTGAGGAGGAAGCCTTATATTTCTTTGATTAACTTCTTTTTGTGCTTTTACTATTTCTGTAAAAGGAATCATTCTTGCATCTATTGGATTTCTTCTGCTAATACCTGATATTGGTCCTGGCAATTCTTCTGGTACTTGTATTGAAGAATTGGTTGCACTCCTTATGCTTTTTATATTCTTCATTTCTTCCTATATTTTTGTAACCTTACTTTATATTAATCCACTTTATATTATCACAAGTTGGAATAGTTAATTTAGGAATTTTTTATATAATTGTTTAATTTGATTTACCATTTTTCAAGTATCTTCATTCCATATCCACTTACTATTTTCTCCTACTAATTTTGATATTTTTGCTGTTAATTTAGATAAATTAAGTATATAATTTCTGTCTTGATTTACTAATCTTAAAAACGATTGTTATTCTTTTTTATTACTTATCTTTGGAAATTCTAATATTTTTTTGCTCATATGCTCTTGTAATTCTATTCCATCTGTTAATACATATCATCCTAAGAATGCCATTCTATTTTTTTTCCTAATTCTGCATTTTGGATGAAATATTTAATCCTTTTCTTCTATATATTCAATTATTTTTTTCCTCATAAACAATGAGGTTGTTTATATTCATTACGGTCAATTTACCAATCAAACCTCAACTTTTAAATTTTTATAAAAAATATAATTATTATTAACCCCAATATATATAAGTAAATGATAAAGGAAAAAAGGTCCAAATGTTAAGACTTGATCCAACAATTGGTTGCAATTAATTAATGGTAATATTAATAGACATAAGTATTGTCTTTTGGGAAATGTTTCTCCTCAAAAAGTCAACAGAAGCATGATGAGAAGGAAACCAATTTTTTATTGCTTGTCATGTAGCATTGCACCTGTTCCATATCATCAGCTCCTTATTATCTATCCATCTTAGTTGTTCTTGGCTCGTTTAGCAATCCAATAGTGAAGAAGATTATCTCGTTTTACAAAAAAATATTGTTGAACACACGTTTAGCTTTTCCAAACGCGTTGCCAGACAAAATATTTCTCCAATTTTCATGTCAATAGTGAAATTAATTTTTAACGTATTTCTTATAGTTTTTAATATTATTTTTAAACTTTCTTTTTGGTGATAAATTTTAAATTTTATACTCACATATATTTACATTTGAGAAAATTGTACAAAAAACCTTCAAAATATATAAATGACAAATCACGGTATTGAATATACAAAATTCTAAATAAGGTTGGGGTATCTCTTTGGATTTTGAAATGTTACAAATTTACTTATTACCCTTTCTTTCTTTGGAATATGTGTTAATTTATTATATTTCTCTGAACATTTTATATACTCAAGTTGCAATGCATAACCCTAACTAGAAAATGCAAATGCAAAGGGGAATCCCACTTTTATGAAATTGCAAGGGTGTTAATTGGTACATGTGTTAATTTCTTACACTTCATTGGGCATTCCCTATATTTAAGTTGAAATTCGTTAAACTTAACCTACAAATGCACTGGTAAGGGGAGTCTCATTTTTAAGAATAAGGGGTAGAGAGGTATTTTTGGGAGATATGCAAATTCAAAATTGATGCTGGAGGCCTAATATTGAATTACCTAAATTTAAATCACTAATTTGTCCTATTCATATTTTGAAAGAATTTTTTGAGATTGTTCCTTTTTATGTATATTTATTGAATACGTCAAAATAATGGGTTTTTGCATTTACAATGTTTTTCTACTAATAATTTAGCTCTTTCGATATTTATAATTTTAATATTTTTCTAAAATTTACTAAAGTATATACCTATAGTGTGTGAATATATATATTTCAATCATTTTACATCTATATATGCATTTTATTTATATCTTCCAAACTTGAGTTTACTGAAAGTTTGATTAACGTACAAAAATCCACTTTTTTTCACCTCTTTTCCAAACAATCCGTAAGTTTACAAAAGTCAGACAAGATAAAAGATATTTTAACCACATCTAATCCAAACATAACCTTCATCATATCATGCAAAGAAAAGAAAAAATAATTAAATGGACACTAACGGATCCTAATATGGAAGAATATTCAAATACTAATGAGATTAACCAAATCAAACCTGAAGCTCTTTCTCAAGGCATTCCAGAATGATTGCAGGGATGATGCCCCTAACACCACCTCCGTCAATACTGAGAATAGTAACAGTGTTGGCTTTAGTATCCTGAGAATGAGGCAGAATCGAGGCCATGTTCGGTTATTGAGAGGAAGAAGAAGATATATAGACACACACAACCGATCTAGTTGAATTGATGAAAGGGAAGTAAATAAAAACCGAGTTGGGTGTATATGTATATCCAAGATCAACGTCGTGAAGGGTTTTTAATGATATTTGGATTTTTTAATGAATTATAGTTGTAGACCTAACTGAATTATATTTGGATTTTTTAATGATTCAATTATTGAATATCCATCGAGACTTGCACAGTTTAGAATGACCAAGACTTTATTACCGCGCTCTTGCATTTGCATTTTTTTACCCGGTGACAACTTGCATTTGTATTTCGTAATGATCAAAACTATTGAATATCAGATACATTAGGAATAATTTATAATGAACAAGAGTCCCAGACTTTACCTCCATCCTTTTTTTAATAAAATAATCAAATATATTGATAGAGACGTCAATTCAGCATAAAAGGCCAAATGCACAAAATACATATATGACTTCAGACATCGGATGCCCTCTTCATAAACAAAGAAGACCAAGGCTGGGAATACCCATAAATTATAGAGACCAAGCTGGCATCTCTTGACTTCTAATTAATCAATTTAATGGAATGAATTAAAAAAGACTTCTAATTGTGCAGTAAACATTTTGCTTTCAGCTGTACAGTTAACTTTCTTAATAATTATGTGAAGTCTCAGGATTATTTCGGAGCTATTTGATATTAAATCACTACGGTGGTCTTTGAATGAATTTTCCCTATATTTTGCCAAACTACACATATTGCCCTAAAGAAGAAATAATAATGCTTAAACTTTGAAAATTTTCAATTAAATCCAACTGAAATACTAAAATTTAAATCCATGCTCACTTTTTTAACAAATTCGTAGTCTAATTAGAAAGTTATAAATGGTGTTAAAAGACTAGAATATCCATCTATGGTAATTGAAGAGAGGTATGTGCTTAATTTCAGATTTGATTCTTTTATGGCCTTACTTCTGCTCTGAGGTGGCAACTTAATAGGAACAGCAAGAAGTATATGTGCCCCAGCTTAATTCTTACTCCCTCTGGGTTTTTTTATAAAACACTTTTTAGAAAGCATTTTTTATCTTTTTATAAGATATTTTGATAGTTTTAATGAGCATCAAATATTTTTCCCTAAGATGTCCGTATTTACTGTGGTTGATGAGAGAGAGTAAGAATTAATATGATGTTGTAGTTTAGTGTAGTTAGTATAATTAATATTAAAAATTACTTGAATTTCTTAACAAATTCAATACTTTTAACTAATTTTATTGATAAGTGTATTCAAATTAGCTAGAAATATCTTGCAAATTACAATAATGATATGGGACATTTTACTGGTTCATTCAAAATCATATAATCTCCCTTTGTTTAGGATTCAAATTAATCTAATGTAACACTTATTGTTGTTATTACTACTATTTGAATCGAATGGTTCAAAAGGCAGAAATAGTCATGAAGTTGTTGAAAAATGATAGAGAGCTTACCTAGCGTTTTGGAAATTGACAATTAAATTTTAGTTAAATTCAGCAGAAATCGTAAAAATCAGACGTACAAAGCCTATCTTTAATTTTCCGTTTTAATCATATAACTATACAAGAGTATTGTGATCTTTTAACGTTCATAAACACCTAATCAGTCATTTTGGTCAGATTAGAAATGTGTTAAAAGTGTATACCCGTATTTGAATTTTATTATTTTAACCGGATTATTTTGATAGAGGATTGATTAGAAATTTGTTAAAAGTGTATATCTGAATTTGAATTATATTATTTTAACTGGATTTTAATAGAATTCATCCTTTATTAAATCAACTGATATGAATTGAATTGGTAACTACTTGTTTTTAGATAATACATACTAATATGATTTATTTCATGACTTCTGATATGGAGAGGCCTGTTAATCTGTTAATTAATATACCACCTTGAATGTCAACACGGAAACATGTGAACATCTTCTAGACAAATAGTGCAGCCTCAAAATATAAAATAAAACTACATCCTATGGACAATTTAGGGCGTGTTTGGGGAGGCCGTTTGCTTCCACAAAATCCATTCCTACTCTTACCGAGATAAAATTCTTCTCACATATTTACCTCAAAATCTATGATCATTCTCCTAACGAACTTCTCAAATACGTCTTTAAGCGTTAAAGAAACGGATTTAATTACTCATGTGAAACCGACCGACAAACAAATAGACAGTTTTTTCCTTTGAAAAATTCTATCACGGATTTTCAACATTTCGGTGATGTGACGGGTATAAACTAATAAAAGATGCTTTCACACTGCGATTGTCGATAGTTTTTTTTTTTTTTAAAAAAAAAAGGTAAACATGATATGAATGGGTTAATTTATAATAAGATCCAGATTAAACAAGTCATTATAATATTATGGAGTTAAGCATATGGGTTAACTCTTCGCCAACTCTTGTGGTCAAAACCATATAATGCTGTCAAAATTTTCAGCAGTGAAAGAAAAAGAAATGAGACATAAGGCTCATTTTACAATAAAATTACTTACTTTTCGGAAGGACCGGAGATAAACAAATTAATTGAAGAATAGTAAATGCCCATCGCAATTTTGTCGAAGCTGATTTGCATATGGTGAAAACTCAGTTACATATCATGGAATACATAAAGTAAGTTGCATTTTCATTTTTGAGAAATTTGATGCCATTTTGCACCTTCATAAAAATTCATTTGCATTTTGTATACCATGGAAGTTCACTTGCAATGAATATGTTCCATTCTCCAATTAATTTATCAATAGAAATTTATCCCCAATTCTCCCCTTAATTTTCTTGCTTTAGTATTTTCTTTTATTCTTCCAAATATTAGGACATAAAATTTCGGTCATCTATTTTATCTACTATTTTATTTTCCCTCGTTCATTATATTATTATATACATGCATTGATATGCTCATGAACACACGCACACAAGGAGGCGCCATATATATTATTTCAAATTCTTAAAATTTTATATTAGAATATGGGATATTAATCCATAAAACATGGCAGTATTTAATATTCAAACAATAAAAGTTGAGCGTAACCACCAAAATTGTCCTATATAGGAATGATATGATAATGTTTTGAAATGGTGCTATGTGCAAACTTTTCTGTACTATCATAATATGCCCACTTGCGCGGTTCGAGGTACATAGGATGTTTCCTTAAACAAAGAAAATGATTTAATATTTACAAGAAAGATTTTCCTATATTTTTTTATACAAACGGAAATAAAATAAAAAGATAAAACAAATATAAAAAAGAGGAACTAAGTGACACCAGCTGCCTTTAGAAAATCAACCGTAGAAGGTCCATTAAGAATGTGGTGTCCAAGAGCACTACCAAGTGCATTCTTTGCTATACAATCAGCAGCTTCATTTGCATCTCTCTCAATAATTTCCAAACGGACATTCCAGTCCCACTGGGGCATCATTTTTATTTCGCTAATTATACTATGTTCCTTATGAAGATATGATATCTCATTCTAAAGGAGGCCGATAGTTTCCACTGAGTCTGAGGTCAGGGTAAGCTTCTTTACTCCATAGTCCCATGCTCTTTTAAACCCCCATTAAGCAGCCTCATAATTCCGCAGTAAGCCAATCCCAATGGACCAGAAGCATCATAAAGCCTTTAAAAATAACTCCCCCATGACTCGTATACCACCATGACTCATATACCGTCTGAAATATTCTTAGAAGGAGGCCGTCTGTCAACTCCACATCTAACGTTTAGATTCACTCCACTCATTTTAGTGCTCAGCGAAGAATACAGTGGTGGATGGCTTTAACACTACTAGAAAATCACATATTAGCGAGGAAAATTAGCGACGACTTTGAAATTCCTCTCTAATAACCCAATTAGCGAGGAATTTAGCGAGGACTATTAAATTCCTCGCTAATGTCCAAATTAGCGAGGAAAATTAGCGACGACTTAGATATTCCTCTCTAAAATACTCAATTAGCGAGGAATTTAGTGAGGAATATTATATTCCTCTCTAATTTTTCAAATTAGCGAGAAAAATTAGCGACGACTTGGATATTCCTCTCCAAATTACTCAATTAGCGAGAAATTTAACGAGGAATATTATATTCCTCTCTAATTTTTCAAATTAGGGAAGAAAATTTTTTAATGTAATATTGAGTTATTCATATTATTTTTTAACATGAAATTTTGGAGGGTATATGAGTTACTATATTTTATTCTTTTTTTTTTTTCAATTTTGCCACGTATTCTTTAAATTTTGGAGGGTTGATTTTGTTTTTCTTTTTTGAATTTCCCTCTTTAAATTTCGAGCGGGCTGTGTGTAATGTATATCCACCTTCCTTGTTATTTTTCTCAGTTCTATTCTTGTTGCCCTTTCTGAACCCTAAAACCAGCAGCTCTACGCCTCGAGCACAACAGCAGTCGTCGCACTCGGCACGTCCTCGGCGACCGCCATCAGGCCTGTACCTCTGTGCTAGCATCTGATTCCGAAGTGGCACCTTCAACTTTAGTAGCTTCCTTAGCGGGTGATGGCTTCACATTTCTCAGGGCCATTTAGAATCCGCACTATTACACTTGAATCCGCTCCCAAATGCAATTCGCCAAACTCTATTCCCTTTTCTCATTCTCCCTTTTGCTTCTGTGTATGCCAGTTCGTACCAGATTGAGCTCGACGATGTGCTCCCAAATCTGTGCAACGTCATTCTCGAAGCTTTGACGATGTGTTCCCAAATCTGTCCAGGATAAAGCCTCTTTCCCAGGGATAAATTTTTTTGTTTTATATTTGCATTAGTCTAGGGTTACTGGGTTAGCACAATCTAAAACCACGAATCCCAAATTCACAATCGCGTCAAGGTTTTGCCCTCTTCTAAAGATCCCATTTTTACGAGTAATCTCCCTCTGCTTCAGTACTTTATAATTTTCGTCTTCTAAAGTTTCATTACGAGTAATCCCTGTTTTAAAATTTGTTGTTTTTGACATATCAATGTCTTGTACTTGATATGCACACTCATTTCATCATAGGTTTTAAGTCATAAACTGGAACTACGTTGAAGATATTGAATACCGTCGCATAGGAAATGCTTTGATTTGTTATACGAACGAGTTTCTACTTCTATTTTGTGGTTTGAACTCTGAAGCCATGAATTTTGTTTAGGCAGGACATTTGATCTTCAAAAAGTCAGCATATAACTTGGGCGGAAGTTGCCTCTGCCTATCTTTTTCTTTCTTTTATATTATTAGCTGTTGGTTCATTTTCTATTGATCGAATTCTTTCAAACAGAGGGAGGACAAGTATAGCTGTTGGAGCTTGTATGGTTTATCAGCCTGAATTAAAGAAGGAAAAAAGAAAAGGAAAACCTGCTCTTCCCAAAGTATGCTTTTGTTGCTTCATATTCTCATTTTGCATGACGACTTTAGTAGTGTAGCATTTTATTTTGTTTTTGTGATAGCTTTATTTTAGTGTTGTAGCATTTTATTATTTTTTTTTTTTGTAATAGCTTCTCTTTCAATTAATTTTTTAAGTTGTTTTCAGATATTCATGAATCATAGTATGTTTGTAATGTTGAACTTTAGAAGATTTCTAAGTTCATGTAAGAGATGCAATCCATTTTTAGTCACTTTTTTATTCGGTTTTCACAGGGAAAATTTGTAGCACCTTTTAACTTTGAGAAGGAGAGAGCATACTTTGATGAGGTTGTTGCTTTTGAGTTGTTAGAGGAGAGCCCTTCGCCCAAGAAAGGTGGCACATGGACTGTAGGCGAATTTAGAAGTTCTGCAAATTTAGAAGCTGCTGTTAAGAAACTCTCACTGACATCAACCTCAGCTTTGGCAGAAGAACATTTTAGTCCCTTTGCTGCTTTATTAGAGATATGTGGACAGTCTGTACCTTCAAAGTTTCAAGATGTGCTATCTAAGTATTGGTGTGTTTCTTAGATCCATATACCATTGTATCTTGTGGATTTCCTCCTTATGCTTATAGGAGTTTTTTCTTCGTATTGGTGTGTTTCTTAGTTCCTTATGCTTCTAGGAATTTTTCTTCCAGTGATCCTGAGACTATCATCAAAGTTGGTGAAGGAACATATGGAGAAGCTTTCAAGATTGGCAACTATGTTTGCAAAATAGTTCCTATTGATGGGAACTTCCAAGTGAATGGAGAAGTTCAAAAGGTAACTCTTGCAGTCACACTGTTCTTGGAATTAGTTGTCCAAATGTAAATAGATCTCAGCTCATGCATTTCACTGAAATTAGAAGCCACACTGTTTTACAGTTTTGTAAACACTATGGCTTTCAGTATTATTTGTTGATTCTTGATAAATTGATATTGATTCTGCTAACCTTACTGACATAAGGTTATTTGATAAATGATCTGACTGACAACCCTATAAAGTAATCGTTTAACGAACTAGATTGCTGAGTTTTGCAGGCTGTGATTAGTTGAATGAGTTGATGGTTTGTTTTTTGCTTTTCTATGTTCATTGATCAAGCATACAGTTAACGTTTCAGTTAACGTTATGTTACTAACTATACATGGCTTCTGTACTACAGAGATCAGAAGAAATGCTGGAGGAGGTGGTTCTTTCAAATACTCTCAACTATTTGAGGATAAAAGATGGAGATGCTCATAATTCTTGTGGAATGTTTATTGAAACAATAGAGTGAGTAATTTACTCAATTTAGAAATGCTACTTTGTTATAACCTCAATTTAGAAATGCTACTTTGTTTCAACTTTCAACTATACCACGAATCTTGGACAGAAAATATGCATGCAGACAAATTTACGTAAAAAGAAATATTGGAATAGAAGTTTGAGTCAGGTTAGAAAAGGGGAACAAAGAAATTCTGTTTTTGTTGTCTCTCTTATTTTTGTGTTTGTTATTATTTTTATTATTTTTGTTCTTTTGATGAAAGACCAAGCACCTCTAAATCTGGTCAAAGGATTACATGAGAAACAAAACTTATGAATTTGCTTTTGATATCTGGTCTATGAACTGCAGAATTTTACGTCTTCTGTAACACTCCTAGTCTCTACCTGACTGTTATTTAGAAACTTTTGATTGAGAAAGGGTGGGTGAGAAAAATCATTTTTGGATGTGTGCAAAAGTTCAGGTCTCTAAGCGCTTGAGTTCGTCTCCATGTGTGCTTGTATCTGGCAAGTTTGGATGGTCTGCAAACATGGAGAG
>JANTPZ010139849.1:0-11622 GCA_025593235.1 Vachellia pachyceras | reverse complement strand
AGATAAAAAAGCCACAGCTTTTTTGTTACGAGATTAGGGTTACAGGAATTAAACGTTTAGCTCTCTGATAATTGAATGGAAACATTCACTATGACTCAGTTTTTATGTCGGTTTACATGAATCACGTTTTCTTAAATAAAATTCATCCTTTTTGAGATAAAAATGCCTCATCTTTTTTTGGAACGAGATTAGGGTTACAGGAATTAAAAGTTTAGCTCTATCAAATTGAATGGAAACATCCACAATGATTCAGTTTTTATCTCGATTTACATAAATCAGGTTTTCTTAGAAAAATATTCATCCTTTCGGAGATAAAAATGCCACATCAGTTTTAGAAACTAGATTAAGGTTACTGGAATTAAACGTTTAAATATCTTTGAATTAAATGGAAATATCCACCGTGACTCAGTTTTTATTTTGGATTACATAAATGAAGTTTGCTTAAAAAAATAATCATCCTTTTGGAGATAAAAAAGCCACATCTTTTTTGTTACGAGATTAGGGTTACAGGAATTAAACGTTTAGCTCTCTGATAATTGAATGGAAACATCCACTATGACTCAGTTTTTATGTCGGTTAACATGAATCACGTTTTCTTAAATAAAATTCATCCTTTTTGAGGTAAAAATGCCACATCTTTTTTTGGAACGAGATTAGGGTTACAGGAATTCAAAGTTTAGCTCTATCAAAATTGAATGGATATCCACAATGATTCAGCTTTTATCTCGTTTTACATAAATCAGGTCTTCTTAAAAAAATATTCATTCTTTCGGAGATAAAAATGCCACGTCATTTTTAGAAACTAGATTAGGGTTACTGGAACTAAACTTTTAAATCTCTTTGAATTGAATGGAAACATGAACCGTCACTCAGTTTTATTTTGTATTACATCAATAAGTTTTTCTTAAAAAAATATTCATCCATTCGGAGATAAAAATGCCACATCATTTTTAGAAACTAGATTAGGTTATTGGAATTAATCGTTTAAATATCTTTGAATTGAATGGAAACATCCACCGTGACTCAGTATTTATTTTATCTTACATAAATAAGGTTTTCTCAAAAAAATATTCATCCCTTTGGAGATAAAAATGCCACATCATTTTAGAAACTAGATTAGGGTTACGTTTAAATCTCTTTGAATTGAATGGAAACATCCACCGTGACTCAGTTTTTATTTTGGATTACATGAATGAGTTTTCTTCAAAAAATGAGCTTTTGGAGATAAAAAAGCCACATCTTTTTTGTTACGAGATTAGGGTTACAGGAATTAAACGTTTAGCTCTCTGATAATTGAATGGAAACATCCACTCTGACTCAGTTTTTATGTCAGTTTACATGAATCACGTTTTCTTAAATAAAATTCATCCTTTTTGAGATAAAAATGCCTCATCTTTTTTTGGAACGAGATTAGGGTTACAGAAATTAAAAGTTTAGCTCTATCAAATTGAATGGAAACATCCACAATGATTCAATTTTTATCTCGATTTACATAAATCAGGTTTTCTTAAAAAAATATTCATCCTTTCGGAGATAAAAATGCCACGTCATTTTTAGAAACTAGATTAGGGGTACTGGAATTAAACTTTTAAATCTCTTTGAATTGAATGGAAACATCAACCGTCACTCAGTTTTTATTTTGGATTACATAAATGAAGTTTGCTTCAAAAAAATCATCCTTTTGGAGATAAAAAAGCCACATCTTTTTTGTTACGAGATTAGGGTTACAGGAATTAAACGTTTAGCTCTCTGATAATTGAATGGAAACATCCACTATGACTCTGTTTTTATTTCGGTTTACATGAATCAGGTTTTCTTAAATAAAATTCATCCTTTTTGAGATAAAAATGCCACATCTTTTTTGGGAACGAGATTAGGGTTACAGGAATTAAACGTTTAGCTCTCTCAAAATTGAATGGAAACATCCACAATGATTCAGTTTTTATCTCAATTTACATAAATCATGTTTTCTTAAAAAAATATTCATCCTTTCGGAGATAAAAATGCCACATCAGTTTTAGAAACTAGATTAAGGTTACTGGAATTAAATGTTTAAATATCTTTGAATTGAATGTAAACATCCACTATGACTCATTTTTATTTCGGTTTACATGAATCAGGTTTTCTTAAAAAAATATTCATCCTTTTCAAGATAAAAATGCCACATCATTTTTAGAAACTGGATTAGGGTTACTGAAATTAAACGTTTAAATCTCTTTGTATTGAATGGAAACATCCAACACGACTAAGTTTTTATTTTGTATTACATAAATAAGGTTTCCTTAAAAAAATATTCATTCTTTTGAAGATAAAACTGCCGCATCATTTTTAGAAACTAGATTAGGGTTACTGGAATTAAACTTTTAAATCTCTTTGAATTGAATGGAAAGATCCACCGTGACTCAGTTTTTATTTTGGATTACATAAATGAAGTTTGCTTAAAAAAATAATCATCCTTTTGGAGATAAAAAAGTCACATCTTTTTTGTTACGAGATTAGGGTTACAGGAATTAAAAGTTTAGCTCTCTGATAATTGAATGGAAACATCCACAATGACTCATTTTTAATTTCGGTTTACCTGATCACGTTTTCTTAAATAAAATTCATTCTTTTTGAGATAAAAATGCCACATCTTTTTTTGGAATGAGATTAGGGTTACAGGAATTAAAAGTTTAGCTCTATCAAATTGAATGGAAACATCCACAATGATTCAGTTTTTATCTCGATTTACATAAATCAGGTTTTCTTAAAAAAATATTCATCCTTTCAGAGATAAAAATGCCACGTCATTTTTAGAAACTAGATTAGGTTATTGGAATTAAACATTTAAATCTATTTGAATTGAATGGAAACATCCACCGTGACTCAGTATTTATTTTATCTTACATAAATAAGGTTTTCTCAAAAAAATATTCATCCCTTTGGAGATAAAATGCCACATCATTTTTAGAAACTAGATTAGGGTTACTGGAATTAAAGGTTTAAATCTATTTGAATTGATTGGAAACATCCACCGTGACTCAGTTTTTATTTTGGATTGCATAAATGATGTTTGCTTAAAAAAATAATCATCCTTTTGCAGATAAAAAAGCCACATCTTTTCTGTTACGAGATTAGGGTTACAGGAATTAAACGTTAAACTCTCTGATAATTGAATGGGAACATCCACTATGACTCAGTTTTTATTTCGGTTTACATGAATTAGGTTTTCTTAAAAAAATATTCATCCTTTTTGAGATAAAAATGCCACATCTTTTCTTGGAACGAGATTAGGGTTAAAGGAATTAAACGTTAGCTCTTTCAAAATTGAATGGAAACATCCACTATGACTCAGCTTTTATCTCGATTTACATAAATCAGGTTTTCTTAAAAAAAAATATTCATCCTTTCGGAGATAAAAATGTCACTTCATTTTTAGAAACTAGATTAGGGTTACTGGAATTAAACGTTTAAATCTCTTTGAATTGAATGGAAACATCCAACGTAACTCAGTTTTTATTTTGGATTACATAAATGAAGTTTGCTTAAAAATAATCATCCTTTTGGAGATAAAAAAGCCACATCTTTTTTGCTACGAGATTGGGGTTACAGGAATCAAACATTTAGCTCCCTCATAATTCAATGGGAACATCCACTATGACTGAGTTTTTATTTTGGTTTACTTAAATTAGGTTTTCTTAAAAAAAATTCATCCTTTAGGAGATAAAAATGCCAAATCATTTTTAGAAACTAGATTAGGGTTACTGGAATTAAACGTTTAAATCTCTTTGAATTGAATGGAAACATCCACCCTGACTCAGGTTTTATTTTGGATTACATAAATGAAGTTTGCTTAAAAAATAATCATCTTTTTGGAGATAAAAAAGCCACATCTTTTTTGTTACGAGATTAGGGTTAGAATAATTAAACTTTTAGCTCTCTCATAATTGATTTGAAACATCCACTATGACTCAGTTTTAATTTCGGTATACATAAATCAGGATTTCTTAAGAAAATATTCATCCTTTTGTAGATAAAAAAGCCACATCTTTTTTGTTACGAGATTAGGGTTACATGAATTAAAAGTTTAGCTCTCTCATAATTGAATGGAAACATCCACTGTGACTAAGTTTTTATTTCGGTTACATAAATAAGGTTTTCTTAAAAAAATATTCATCCTATTGGAGATAAAAATTCCACCTCATTTTTAGAAACTTGATTAGGGTTACAGGAATTAAACGTTTAGCACTCTTGTAATTGAATTGAAACATCCTCCATGACTCAGATTTTATTTTCGATTACATAAATTAAGTTTGCTTAAAAAATAATCATCCTTTTGGAGACAAAAAAGCCATATCTTTTTTGATACGAGGTTAGTGTTACAGGAAATAAACGTTTAGCTCTCTCGTAGTTGAATGGAAACATCCACGATGACTCAGTTTTTATTTTAGTTTACGTTAATCAGGTTTTCTCAAAAAAAATATTCATCCTTTTTGAGAAAATAATGCCAGATCATTTTTAGAAATTAGATTAGGGTTACAGGAATTAAACGTTTAGCTCTCTTATAATTAATGGAAACATTCTCCGTCACTCAGTTTTTATTTTGGATTACAAAAATAAAGTTTGCTTAAAAAAATAATCATCCTTTTGGAGATAAAAAAGCCATATTTTTTTGTTGCGAGATTAGGGTTACAGGAATTAAAAGTTTAGTTCTCTCATAATTGAATGGGAACATGCAGTATGACTCAGTTTTTATTTCGGATTACATAAATCAGGTTTTCCTAAAAAAATATTCATCCTATTGGAGATAAAAATGCCACATCATTTTTAGAAACTAGATTAGGGTTACAGGAATTAAACGTTTAGCACTCTTATAATTGAATGGAAACATCCTCCTTGACTCAGTTTTTATTTTGGATTACAGAAACGAGGTTTGCTTAAAAAATAATCATCCTTTTGGAGACAAAAAAGCCACATCTTTTTTGATACGAGGTTAGTGTTACAGGAATCAAACGTTTAGCTCTCTCATAATTGAATGGAAACATACACTTTGACACAGTTTTTATTTGAGTTACGTTAATCAGGTTTTCTCAAAAAAATATTCATCCTTTTGGAGATAATAATGCCAGATCATTTTGAGAAACTATATTAGGGTTACTGGAATTAAACGTTTAAATCTCTTTGAATTGAAAGGAAACATCCACCGTGACTCAGTTTTTATTTTGGATTACATAAATCAAGTTTGCTTAAAAAAATAATCATCCTTTTGGAGATAAAAAGCCATATCTTTTTTGTTACGAGATTAGGGTTAAAGGAATTAAACGTTTAGCTGTCTCATAATTGAATGGGAACATCCATTATGACTCAGTTTTAATTTTGGTTTACTTAAATCAGGTTTTCTTAAAAAAAAAATTCATCCTTTAGAAGATAAAAATGCCACATCAGTTTTAGAAACTAGATTAGGGTTACAGGAATTAAACGTTTAGCGCTCTTGTAATTGTATAGAAACATCCTCCGTGACTCAGATTTTATTTTTGATTACATAAATGAAGTTTGCTTAAAAAATAATCATCCTTTTGGAGACAAAAAGCCACATCTTTTTTGATACGAGGTTAGTGTTACAGGAAATAAATGTTTAGCTCTCTCATAATTGAATGGAAACATCCACTATGACTCAGTTTTTATTTTTGGTTTACGTTAATCGGTTTTTCTTAAAAAAATATTCATCCTTTTGGAGATAAAAATGCCACATCATTTTTAGAAACTAGATTAGGGTTACTGGAATTAAACGTTTAAATCTCTTTGAATTGAATGGAAACTTCCACCGTGACTCAGTTTTATTTTGGATTACATAAATCAAGTTTGCTTAAAAAAATAATCATCCTTATGGAGATAAAAAAGCCACATCTTTTTTTTACGAGATTCGGGTTACAGGAATTAAAGGTTTAGCTCTCCTATAATTCAATGAGAACATCCACTGTGACTAAATTTTTAATTCGGATAACATAAATCAGGTATTTTTAAAAAAATATTCATCCCTTTGGAGATAAAAATTCCACATCTTTTTTTGGAACGAGTTTAGGGTTACAGGATTGAAACGTTTAACTCTCTCATAATTAAATGGAAACATCCATTATGACTCAGTTTTTATTTCAATTTACATAAATAAGGTTTTCTTGAAATAACATTCAACCTTTTGGAGATAAAAATGCCACATCATTTTTAGAAACTAGATTAGGGTTACAGGAATTAAACGTTTAGCTCTCTTATAATTAATGGAAACTTCCTCCGTGTCTCAGTTTTTATTTTCGATTACACAAATGACGTTTGCTCAAAAAAGTAATCATGCTTTTGGAGACAAAAAAGCCACATCTTTTTTGATACGAGGTTAGTGTTACAGGAATTAAACGTTTAAATCTCTTTGAATTGAATGGAAACATCCACCCTGACTCAGGTTTTATTTTGGATTACATAAATGAAGTTTGCTTAAAAAATAATCATCTTTTTGGAGATAAAAAAGCCACATCTTTTTTGTTACGAGATTAGGGTTAGAATAATTAAACTTTTAGCTCTCTCATAATTGATTTGAAACATCCACTATGACTCAGTTTTAATTTCGGTATACATAAATCAGGATTTCTTAAAAAATATTCATCCTTTTGTAGATAAAAAAGCCACATCTTTTTTGTTACGAGATTAGGGTTACATGAATTAAAAGTTTAGCTCTATCATAATTGAATGGAAACATCCACTGTGACTAAGTTTTTATTTTGGTTACATAAATAAGGTTTTCTTAAAAAAATATTCATCCTATTGGAGATAAAAATTTCACATCATTTTTAGAAACTTGATTAGGGTTACAGGAATTAAACGTTTAGCACTCTTGTAATTGAATGGAAACATCCTCCATGACTCAGATTTTATTTTCGATTACATAAATTAAGTTTGCTTAAAAAATAATCATCCTTTTGGAGACAAAAAAGCCACATCTTTTTTGATACGAGGTTAGTGTTACAGGAAATAAACGTTTAACTCTCTCGTAATTGAATGGAAACATCCTCCGTGACTCAGTTTTTATTTTGGATTACATAAATCAAGTTTGCTTAAAAAATAATCATCCTTTTGGAGATAAAAAAGCCACATCTTCCTTGTTATAAGATTGGGGTTACAAGAATTAAATGTTTAGCTCTCTCATAATTCAAAGGGAACATCCATTCTAACTCAGTTTTTATTTCAGCTTACATAGATCAGGTTTTCTTAAAAAAAATATTCATGCTTTTGGAGATAAAAAAGCCACATCTTTTCTGTTACGAGATTAGGGTTACAGGAATTAAAGGTCTGGCTCTCTTAAAATTGAATGGGAACATCCTCCGTGACTCAGTCTTTATTTTGGATTACATAAATCAAGTTTGCTTAAAAAATAATCATTCTTTTGGGGATAAAAAAGCCACATCTTTTTTGCTGCAAGATTAGGGTTAGAATAATTAAACTTTTAGCTCTCTCATAATTGAATTGAAACATCCACTATGATTCAGTTTTAATTTCGGTATACATAAATCAAGATTTCTTAAAAACTAATCATCCTTTTGGAGATAAAAAAGCCACATCTTTATTTTTACGAGATTAGGGCTACATGAATTAAACGTTTAGCTCTCTCATAATTGAATGGAAGCTTCTTCTGTGACTAAGTTTTTAATTCGGTTTACATAAATCAGGTTTTCCTAAAAAAAATATTCATCCTATTGGAGATAAAAATGCAACATCATTTTTAGAAACTAGATTAGGGTTACAGGAATTAAACATTTAGCACTCTTATAATTGATTGGAACATCCTCCGTGACTCTGTTTTTATTTTGGATTACAAAAATCAAGTTTGCTTAAAAAATAATGATCCTTTTGGAGACAAAAAAGCCACATCTTTTTTGATACGAGGTTAGGGTTACACGAATTAAACGTCTATCTCTCTTATAATTGAAAGGAAACATCCACTATGACTCAGTTTTATCTCGATTTACATAAATCAGGTTTTCTTAAAAAAATATTCATCCTTCTGGATGTAAAAATGCCACATCATTTTTACAAACTAGATTAGGGTTACTGGAATTAAACTTTTAAATCTCTTTGAATTGAATGGAAACATCCACCGTGACTAAGTTTTTATTTTGGATTACATAAATGAAGTTTGCTTAAAAAATAATCATCCTTTTGGAGATAAAAAAGCCACATCTTTTTTGTTACGAGATTAGGGTTAGAGGAATAAAACATTTAGCTCTCTCATAATTGAATGGAAACATCCACTGTTTTATTTCAGTTTACATAAATCAGGTTTTCTTAAAAAAATATTCATCCTATTGGAGATAAAAAATGCCACAATATTTTTAGAAACTAGATTAGGCTTACTGGAATTAAACGTTTAGCACTCTTATAATTGAATGGAAACATCCTACGTGACTCAATTTTTATTTTGGATTACATAAATCACGTTTGCTTAAAAAATAATCATCCTTTTGGAGATTAAAAAGCCACATCTTTTTTGTTATAAGATTGGGGTTACAGGAATTAAATGTTTAGCTCTCTAATAATTGAATGGGAACATCCATTCTAACTCAGTTTTTATTTCAGTTTACATAGATCAGGTTTTCTTAAAAAAAATATTCATCCTTTCGGAGATAAAAAAGCCACATCTTTTCTGTTACCAGATTAGGGTTACAGGAATTAAAGGTCTAGCTCTCTTATAATTGAAAGGGAACATCCAATGTGACTAAATTTTTAATTCGGATAACATAAATAAGGCTTTCTTAAAAAAATATTCATCCTTTTGGAGCTAAAAATGCGATATCTTTTTTTGGAACGAGATTAGGGTTACAGGAATTAAACGTTTAGCTCTCTTATAATTGAATGGAAACATCCACATGACTCAGTTTTTATTTTGGTCTACATAAATCAGGTTTTCTTAAAACAATATTCACCCTTTTGGATATAAAAATGCCACATCATTTTTAGAAACTAGATTGGGATTACTAGAATTGAATGTTTAAATCTTTTTGAATTGAATGGAAACATCCTCAGTCACTCAGTTTTTATTTTGGATTACATAAATGAAGTTTGCTTAAAAAAATAATCGTCCTTTTGGAGATAAAAAAGCCACATCTTTTTTGTTACGAGATTAGGGTTACAGGAATATAACATTTAGGTCTCTCATAATTGAATGGAAACATCCACTGTGACTACGTTTTTATTTCGGTTTACATAAATAAGGTTTTCTTAAAAAAAATATTCATCCTATTGGAGATAAAAATGCCACATCATTTTTAGAAACTAGATTAGGCTTAGTAGAATTAAACGTTTAGCACTCTTATAATTGAATGGAAACATCCTCCATGACTAAGTTTTATTTTGGATTACATAAATCAAGTTTGCTTAAAAAATAATCATCCTTTTGGAGATTAAAAAGCCACATCTTTTTTGTTACGAGATTGGTGTTACAGGAATTAAACGTTTAGCTCTCTCATAATTGAATGGGAAGATCCATTCTAACTCAGTTTTTATTTCAGTTTACATAGATTAGGTTTTCTTAAAAAAAATATTCATCCTTTTGGTGATAAAAAAGCCACTTCTTTTTTTTAGGAGATTCGGGCTACAGGAATTAAATTTTTAGCTCTCTTATAGTTGAAGGGGAACATGCACTGTGACTAAATTTTTAATTCGGATAACATAAATAAGGTTTTCTGAAAAAAATATTCATCCTTTTGGAGATAAAAATGCCACATATTTTTTTGGAACGAGATTAGGGTTACAGGAATTAAACGTTTAGCTCTCTTATAATTGAATGGAAACATCCACATGACTCATTTTTTATTTTGGTTTACATAAATCAGGTTTTCTTAAAAAAATATTCATCCTTTTGGATATAAAAATGCCACATCATTTTTATAAACTAGATTAGGATTACTAGAATTGAACGTTTAAATCTTTTTGAATTGAATGGAAACATCCTCCGTGACTCAATTTTTATTTTGGATTACATAAATCAAGTTTACTTAAAAAATAATCATCATTTTGGAGATAAAAAAGCCACATCTTTTTTTTTACGAGATTGGGGTTACAGGAATTAAACGTTTAGCTCTCTTATAATTGAATGGGAACATGCACTGTGACTAAATTTTTAATTCGGATAACATAAATAAGGTTTTCTTAAAAAAATATTCATCCTTTTGGAGATAAAAAAGCCACATCTTTTTTTGGAACGAGATTAGGGTTACATGAATTAAACGTTTAGCTCTCTTATAATTGAATGGAAACATCCACTATGACTCAGTTTTTATTTCGGTCTACATAAATCAGGTTTTCATAAAAAGATTCATGCTTTTGGAGATAAAAAAACAACCCATCATTTTTAGAAATTAGATTAGGATTACTGGAATTAAACTTTTAATTCTCTTTGGATTGAATGAAAATATCCACCGTGACTAAGTTTTTATTTTGGATTACATAAATGAAGTTTGCTTAAAAAAATAATCATCCTTTTGGAGTAAAACAACCACATCTTTTTTGTTACGAGATTAGGGTTAGAGGAATATAACATTTAGCTCTCTCATAATTGAATGGAAACATCCCCTGTGACTAAGTTTTTATTTCGGTTTACTTAAATCAGGTTTTCTTAAAAAAAAATTATTCATCCTATTGTTACGAGATTGGGATTACATGAATTAAACATTTAGCTCTTTCATAATTGATTGGAAACATCCACACTAACTCAGTTTTTATTTAGGTTTACATAGATCAGGTTTTCTTAAAAAAAATGTTCATCCTTTTGGAGATAAAAAAGCCACATCTTTTTTGTTACGAGATTAGGGTTACAGGAATTAAAGATTTAGCTCCCTTATAATTGAATGCGAACATCCACTGTGACTAAATTTTTAATTCGGATAACATAAGTCAGGTTTTCTTAAAAAAATATTCATCCTTTGGGAGATAAAAATGCCACATCTTTTTTTGGACGTGATTAGGGTTACAGTAATTAAACGTTTAGCTCTCTTATAATTGAATGGAAACATCCACTCTGACTCAATTTTTATTTTGGTTTACATAAATCATGTTTTCTTAAAAAAATATTCATCCTTTTGAAGATAAAAATGCCACATCATTTTTAGATACTAGATTAGGCTTACTAGAATTAAACGTTTAAATCTCTTTGAATTGAATGGAAACATCCACCGTGACTCAGTTTTTATTTTGGATTACGTAAATGAAGTTTGCTTAAAAAATAATCATCCTTTTGGAGATAAAAAAGCCACATCTTTTTTTGGAACGAGATTAGGGTTACAGGAATTAAACGTTTCGCTCTCCTATAATTGAATGGGAACATCCACGGTGACTCAATTTTTAATTCGGATAACATAAATAAGGTTTTCTTAAAAAGATATTCATCCTTTTCAAGATAAAAATGCCACATCATTTTTAGATAATAGATTAGGCTTACTAGAATTAAACGTTTAATTCTCTTTGAATTGATTGGAAACATCAACTCTGACTCAGTTTTTAATTTTGATTACATAAATGAAGTTTGCTTAAAAAACTAATCATCCTTTTGGAGATAAAAAAGCCACACCTTTTTTTTTTACGAGATTGGGGTTAGAGGAA
>JANTPZ010139848.1:0-18638 GCA_025593235.1 Vachellia pachyceras | reverse complement strand
AAAAGAAGGATCAAGTGGGAAGCCATCCAGCCTGTCTTAAAACTGTTAATTAATTTTCAAGTTTAATTTGCTTTACAGTACAGAGAGACACGTCTGTTGGCCTCCTCAGACAGTGACATCTCTCACCCTCGTACTCCTCGAATCTCCAATATCTTCATTCTTCACTGCTTAGTGCTTGCTTTGGTTTTTTTAATGGCGTAAGCTACAAGTTCGACAAGTTTATTTATATAATTGTTCCTTCAACTTTCGCTTCTGGATATTCCCTTCTGTTGTCTTCAAATGCAAAATAGGGGCCTTCACAACCACCGGAATAAGTATATTTATGGAAAAGTTAGAATAAAGGATTTAGATAAAATAATATTTATTGAAGAGGACAATAAAAACAGTAATTATTTAGAAGGATTAAATATAAAAATATAAATTTGAAAATATAAATTCTCTCTAAACTAAAGCTCCTATTTTTCTTCTGGATTTTTTTGAAAAAACTTAAACTTCCCCATCTTTATTTCTTTCTCTTGCTAAATCATCTTTCAATATAATTCTTATCTTATCGCTTGCAACATTCACTCTCAATATTGAATCAGATAAATGAGCTTGGAGTTGAATATTGAATCAAATAATAAAAAGTAAAATGCAGTGAAGTTAGGTTGGCGAGAGGTGGTTGCAGACTTTTATATATATATATATATATATATGCATTTAGCGATGAAAACCATTGGTGTCAGGAGAACGAGTTTTAGGAGTGTGAAGGATGCTTCTTCGTCTGTGTTGATCGTATACTTTTTATGCTTTTGTATGCTTGTTTAAATTTCATAAATTTAAGTTATTTTTATAATGTTATTTTTTTTATTTTCTGTCTGGTCTCCGGAGATTCATCCCGATATTAATCCGAACCCGTCCTGCGTCTCGTACCTAGAGATCTTGTTATACTATTATTTTTATACTGTTATTTTTGTTAACGTATATTTGGTACAGTTTAAACTGATAGTGAAGGGAACAAAAACTCATAGTAAGATCACATCAAATTTTTATCATTATATTAGAAAGTTTCGATTTTTAACACTATTTACATAAAAATTCATTTTTATCACTTAATCTTCCTAAAAATCTTACAAGTTGTGGAACGGTTTTAATTTTTTTTATTTTGGGAAAAAATTTCACCAAGGGCAATTTAAGCCAACTATAGATAAAAAGAAAAGAAAACAACTATAGATAAGAGACCTACTTAAAAATCAAATTAAACCATAAAGACTGAAATTTCAAAGAGTTTGAAACTTGCATAATACTATTGTATATGATTCCTTACTATAAATCTGTGTTTTATATTAATATTTATATTTTGACTGGTGTAAAAGTGATTTTAATTTAAAGAATAGATTTTATGAAAAAAGCAATTTTAAAAAAATGAAATGTTTGGATTATTGTTATCACAATAGCTTTTTTGATGTGAAATTACAAAAAAAGGACATACAGTAATGTAACAAATCTATGAAGGGAAAATTTAATTTGTAAAAAAGTGATATTGATAAATTGGTAATGTTTGGGTGAATGTTATTAGAATCAAACTTTCATGTGTAAATTACTTCAAAGGATATAAGCAAATTTGATAATTATATAAAGTGTGCATTTAATTTATATCTCCATTTTCACTTATTAAATAGTAAATACATAAAAATAATATACACACACATATAAGAGAACAATTTATTATTTATATAATTGTTTAATATCTATTTATAACGTGTGATATAATTTTAAAAAAAATTAGTTTCAAAAGTACTGAAGGGGTAATATTGTAGTTGTCAACTGCATATCTTTCCAGCTTCATGGAAACCATGGTTTGGAACACTCTGGTTTGAACGTCAAAGTGCTTTTAAAAAAAAAATGGTTTGAAAATCTATTGGAAGCATGATTTCACATAAACTGAAGTAAATATATAAAAGGAATTTTATCTCAATTTACATAAATGTGATTCTAAATTTAGTTGCCAAACATGCAGTAAGTAACAATATCATTACAGTACAACTAAAAATCTGCAATGAGTGAAATAGTACAAATAGCAACTACGATTTTTTTTTTTGATAGCAACTACGAAATTAAACTCAAACCACGAATTGCTATCAAATTTTGGTGTCCTTGACAGACCAAAAAAACACTAGGGCCAGGACGCACAGTAGATATAGAAAGGAGAGTAGGAATTAATGGAGTGCTTGCGTTAATTATGTTTTATAGTTAGTCAAAAATGATCAAAAGATTATAATGCTCCATACAATTGGATCCGTTTGGCAAAGCGGTGGAGAAGTATTTATGGGCTTTTTCACACAAGCCGAGGCAAATATGTGGAGGAGATTGTCTCGTTTTGCGGAAAAACACTGTTAAACGTACTTATGGGTACAAGTTAAGCGTTCCCAAACAAGCACAATTAATAAATAGAAAACACTATAACCTTAGATCATATTTTGCAGTCGATCGCTAGTAACATGGGAACAAATGACTATTTGGCTGAGTTAGATTTGAATGAGTCTCCAACTCCGGACTTTCTTTTTGAGAGGATGACTATTTGGCTGAGTTAGATTTGAGCAATGTTGAACTTAGTTGATGATTGCTCTTCTAAAGAATTTTTTTTTTTGGGTATTCATAGGCATTCGAACTCAAAACCTTGTATACTTGTATAGACTCCACTAGGCTTTGTATCTCACAGTTCTAAAGGAAATGGGCCTGACCCATCTTTTTAGCCCATGCATTGTGTTTCTATAAGCTATAGGGTTTGGCCCATTTGCATTGTGATATAGATATTGGGCTCGTTTGGGAACGCAGTAGAAAAGTACTTTTATTCAAGCCGAGGTAAATATGTGTATGAGATTATCTTATTTTATAGAAAAATACTGTTGAACGTGCGTTTAGTTTCTGGAAACGTTGTTTCAAATAAGCACACTTAACAATATGTCTTTTCCTTTCCATGTGTGGGTTTGTATTGTCTTATTTTGACTAATTTTGTACTATACACATATACATACAGCTATGAAATTTGAGATGAGTCATACGTTTTATGACTTTAATAATGCAACTTTTTTAGGTAATATAAGTGATAAAAAAGAATACAAGGGAATAGATTTTGTTAAAGATTGATTGGCAAGAGTTGAAGAAGACTATTGTATTTGTCAAAATATTATTGTGCAAAGAAGAAAAAATATGTGTATTTTATTGTATGAGGGATAGCACAAGCTAAGCAATTTAAAAAATTGAACATTAATGCAGATCAAATTAACAACACATTATTTTAAATTTTACATACCAACAAATTATTTTTTACGTATAAAATAATATATAATCTAATGATATATATAAATAAATAATTTTAAGTAACTTATTTAGTTTCTTCAATCTTAAAAAAATCAATCGACTCTTTTATTGGACACATTAATTTAGTACCTTATTTACCAACACATTAATTTTAAGTATTATATTTCGCCTTCATAAGCATAACTGAACATTAGACACAATAGCATGCCATATTCGAACAAAGAATTAAGCAATACTCTGCAAGTTTCTGGGCCACAAAATTTGCCAAACCCAACTCCGTTTTACTGATCGCAAAAGTGGGCTGTAAGGTTCAACTTGATATAAAGGGCTCAAATTTTATAAGCCCATCTCATAAAGGGCTGAGTTAGATAGGATTTCTGATTTAACTAAACTCACGATTACTAAATAACATTGGATGATGTTTGTACCAAAAAAAACATTGGATGATGTAGAAGGGTAAAACCTTTGCAACATAATGAATCAAAATTTAAAACCCACTAGAAGAAGTTTTACATTTAGCATTTGATAGTGCCTTAAATAAGATTGCCTCAATTGGAAGGTTACATGTGCCTTGGCAAAAATAAACGTACATTTACCTTTGTAAGTGCTCACTAGAGACATGTCATGACTTTGATGAATCTCTAAAGCTCACTCATTTAAAAATTTTTTGTACCAAAAAAATGAACCCACATTGAGCTCACTAAAATGATAATAAAGATGATAATAATTTATTGCACTATTTTAAGTTTATTATTAAAAAATGATATTATGAATATGTTTTTATATAAAGTGAAAAATGGAAATTCAATTTAAAAATAAGAGTAGTATTTAAATGTTTAAAAATTCAAATGAGACAAAAATCTTCTTGCATACTTATTTCGGAATCGCTTAAAAAAGTTAATACAAACACCAGCATCTGATTCAAGCATATGACAACATAATTGTGAAGTCATCTCTACCAACTAAACAAAATAGGGTTAGCACATCAATCTTTGACTCCTCAAGTTTGTCCTCATTTTGATTTTGGTTTATCAAGTTTAAAATAATTGGTTTTAACCCTTAAAGAGCAAAATGGTCCATAGTTTTATTAGACTAATGTTTTAAATAAAATAAATTTGAGGAACCAAAACTACTAATTTTAAACTGGAGGGATAAAAACTAAAATGAGGGCAAACTTAAGGATTTAAAGATTGTATTAATCTAAAAAAAATAATAGTAGAGTCATTGAACTATTCTTTTTTTTTTTTATAAAACAGAATTCACAACATTTTTGTCTAATAACCCCCTCATTGACTAATTGCTCTAGGGGCCTTCAATTTTTGGCATTCTCATCGTCCATTCTAAAGATCCAAAATGAATAATGCGATTGCAATATGTGTTCATTTTAAGTATAAGTAGACCACGTTTAATTTATAATAACCTTATATGTATTTGCCTCTTTATTGTAATTCAAAATGCACATTTAACATTCACTTGTTTGTGAATGTAAAAAATAAACAAAACATTACCGATTTAAAGTTTAATTTGTATGGGTGGAAGAGCTTTTGTTACTTAAACAAGTGATTGGGGTGCTTTACAAAAGAGGGGAAATTCTTGAGTTGGATTTAAAAGAAATAGAGAAATGAGATTATTTTTTTTTAATTTTTTTTACTCCTTTACCCTATATCTTCTCTTAAATATAACATTTTATAATCCCATTTAATTTCTCTAATGTTTTTAATTTTAATTCACAAAAAATCCCCCCCAGATGCCTTAATGACAATTACCAAAAAGTTTGTTCAGGAGATGATCTTTGTTGTGAGCAAGGCCTGCTCTTCAAGAATTACTCCTAAATGAGAAACAAAACAATTCTTTGTGGCTATATTTAAGAATTTTCCTTTTTCAACAAGATAACCAGTCAGAAGCATTCAATAACTGGGCAAAGGTAAATGTTTTTTTTATCCTTTATACTCTGTAATTTTGTAAAATACAGTGGAAAAAATATTTTATACTCATCATTTTAGCTTAAAGCTCCAATTTTACATTCATATATATACCCGGCCTCCACGAAAAATATATATGCTAACTACATATTATGTATCAATTTGGCCATATACGATTAAGTAATAAACTAATAATAAAAAAGAGTTCTCTATAAATTGCCTTCTTTCTTTTTTCCTTGTGATGTGGGTTCAGAGTAAAGATTATATATATAGTCATCATTTGGTTTCTTTTGATGATAACTTGAGGGGAAGCATAAAAATACCATTTCCAGCTTATGGGATCGTCCCCACATACCCAGACGAGGTCCCTGTAAAGCAACAAGAGAGACACATTTCATAATATAGTTTATAAAGAGATCTCCACAAAAATACAACAGTAACAAAATTATAGTTTATTAAGTAATTTACGATATGTTTTTTTTTATTTAGAATGAAACATGAGAAAAATTAAAACTTCACCTGCCCAACTCCTGCTAAAGGAACTCTGCTGATTTTCCAAAAGCCAATGAATAATTCACAAAACCAACCTGTACAATATTGCAACACCATTTATTAATTAATAACATAAAATTAGGGAAGCTTTCCAATTGCATATCAAAACTCATCACAAATCTGTATCTGATTTTATTGTTTAGGGATTTTTTAGAATTAAACTAACTTTTGATTCTCGTAGTTTCCTTTAATTTACGTTTTGGTCCCTATAGTTTTAAAGTTGTGTTTCTTTATCCCTGTAGTTCAATCCGTTTGAAATTGTTAATCTCTATAATTTCAAAAGGATTTAATTTGAAGTCACAAATCTGTATGTGACATGTCAAAACTCATCACAAATTTGTATCTAACATGTTGCTGACTCCGTTAGTTTCCTTGATGTGGCATGTTGAATGGACATTTACCTGACCCCTGACTTGGAAACTTAAAGAAAAAAGCTTTGGTAGCTGGGACATGTGACTTTGTTACTCTTTTTGAGTCAGTAAATGTTTCTGGCATTTGATTAGCTAAATTTTGTAAATGAATTATCCTTTGAACTTTCATTTCACATTATTTTGTCTAAAGATCAAAATGAGCCAATGATAATTCATTCCAACTAATCTCGTGACTCAACTTCTTATTTTCTCCCTCTAATGTTAGGAATACTAATTCATCAAAATGACAATCAACAAATCTAGTTGTAAATAAACTTTTGTAGATAGTTCTAAATATTTGATGATTGAAGGAGATTTATACCCAACATAAATTCCCAACCTTTTTTGGGGACCCATTTTTGTGTGTTGTGATGGTGCTACTGGCATATACACTGCACACCCAAAGATCCTTAAGTGGGAAATATCATGTTTTTGACCAAAAGCAATTTGTGATGGGGAACTTTTAGATAACTTGTTGGCCTAATGCGAATCAACATTGCTTTATGCAAAATGGCATGACCCCAAGCAAAAATTGGGAGATTAGATCTCATAAGTAAAGGTCTTGCAATTAATTGCAATTGCTTAATCAATGATTCTGCAAGTCCATTTTGCGTATGAACATGAGCTACAGGATGTTCAACGTCAATTTCAAGGGACATACAATATTCATTAAAAGATTGCGAAGTAAATTGAGCAAAGAGAGACGTATTTTCTTGATAGGATAATCAGGGTAATGTGCTCCTAATCTAATCAATTGAGCAAGTAAATGCCAGTTGCGAGAAGATAATAAGCAAACATTCGACAATTTAGTTGATGCATCAATTAAAACCATATAGTACCTAAATGGACCGCATGGTGGGTGTATAGGCCCACAAATATCCCCCTGAATTCGTTCTAGAAAAGTGAGAGATTCACTTTGTATTTTGCTTGGTGAGGGCCGGATAATCATCTTGCCCTTGGAACATGCAGCACGTGAGAAATCATGAGATTATGATACTTGTTTACACTTCAAGGTTTGTCCACATGAGTTCTCAATTATTTTTCGCATCATGGTTGATTTGAGATGGCCTAACCCGTCATGCCAAACATTAAATTCATCAGTAAACTTTTGGTTTACATTGACAAACTGTTGGTTTGTATTAATAGACTTATGGTCTACATTAGTAAACTTTTGGTTTACAATAGCATGTATTTCAATTATGTTTATAAATGTATAGTATAAACTAGAAGAAAATGCAGGAAAAATTTCCAATACATTCTTTCTACCAGAAACTATTTTTGTAACATTAAGGTATTCTTGATTATTTTTAATTGTTGATTCTATGTGATATCCATTTCTACTGATATCCATGAAACTTAGCAAGTTTCTCTTACACTTGATAGAATAAAGTGCATTATCAATGTATAATTTTGTTCCTTCAGGCAACAAAATATTAGCTCTTCCGAAGCCTTGAATTAGATTTGTTATACCATATATAGTCTGAACATTCGCTTCTTGCATTATCAAGAAAGAAAAATACTTATCATTTCTGAGTATAGTGTGTGTTGTTGCACTATCAACGAGACATAACTCTTCTGGATTGTTGCACTATCGCTTCTTGCATTATCAAGAAAGAAAGATTCATTCTTCATTACATGAAATAAAAAATATATAATTAAAAGGAAATATATGTAATCATTACAACTTTAACCATACTAAAACATATATGTTCAAAGAGACAAATAACTTAAATTAGGAAATCAACAACAATGAATAATGTTCATACCACCATACTCAAAATTATCAGCCTGATCAACATGATTTATCCCAACATTTGATCCTTTACCATTATTTTTAGTGATTCTTGGTAAAGGTCAATGATCCGACTAAGCCACAAAATGTAAACTTAGATCGTTGGTTAGCCTTGAAAATGGATCGAGAATATTAATTTTGATTTCCAAGGATTGTATAGTGACAACCCCATGGTTGTTCTCACCGGAAGCTAATCGCGTACCAACAGTCCTTAGCTTGTGATTATGTTCGTGATGCAAATGCAAATGGTTTCTTAATTCAAGATTAACTATGTACCTAATGCAACTATAAAATTCAAAATTTGTTTTTGGTATTTTCAGGCGGCAAAAAAAAAAGGCAGATTTGGATTGAAAAGGGAGAGTTATGGTGGGTTCCTCTTGAAAATGAATTGGGCCATCATAGTTCGCAAAAGATTAGGTAGAGTATCGACTTTCGCACTAAGTTTTCAAAAATCACAAACCCTAACAATTCGTATGGGTCCGGAGCGTCATACGATGATCTCCTTCTAAATCCCCACACGACTTGTTAGGTCACGAATAACATGTAATGAACTCCATTCCATGAAATCCTTGAAGCGCTCTTAGTGTGTGTACGGAAATCGCAAAGTGACAAAATCAACTCTATGCTTGTTGACTCTAAAACCAAGCACAACTAGGATGATAGAAGAGAACAACAAAACTTCATTGAATAAGCAAAATGAACTCCATTTCACTTTGTCAATCACAAAACAATTCAATACACAATAATCCAAGTTGGCTCAACCGAGACCAAGTATTTACATACAAATCACAAAGCCCAACTCGGATTCTAAGTAATCTATAATGTAAATACAGATTGAAAGTAAATACCCCCTTTTTCGGCACTTCGTACTCCGGCTCACTCCATCTTCAAGAGGATGGAGATGCTCAGCTCCTCATAGATGATGGAAATAGGCTCTGAATGGATGAGTGAAGCATGATGAATGGATGAATGGTGAAGGTAATGGATGAAGGTAGGGTTTGGAGAGTGTGTAGATGAGAGAAAATATGAGAGTGTGTGTGTTTTCTGCCTTCCTTCCTCAGCATCCTTCTCTTCTGTTTCAAAATGACCTAATTTAGCATTAGAAATGGTCATGAGTTGGATCTCTAAAACTGGGTCGGGTTAATTTCCATCTGGAGTAAAAATCTAGTGCTGATACACGATATTCGCCGCGGCTAACTTGTGGTTCGCCACGGTGAACCTCTCCCGAGAGTCTTTGTGTTGCTTGATTGAACTTTGGCCGCGGCGAAATTATCCAGAGCTGCTTCCCTTGCCTTTTGCACGGAATTCCTGAAATGAAATAACAAAACTTTGGCAGTATCATTTGCTCATGATAGAATTTAGGCACAATAGCATCATTATTCATGGCATACGAACCCAAAATTGCATTAATCCAAATCAACAACTCCTAATCTCAACTTAAGCATAAAGAGGTCATGTATGGGCCAAAATTGACTCTAAGACTCTGGAAATTCAAGAAAAAAACTAATACAATTAAAGCTCAATCAATAATACAATAGTAAACAATAATACAACATTAGTCATTACTCAGTTGAAAAAATAATATTGTATTATCTAACTGGCAATTGATTACAAATTTAATTTCTAAATGTTATTATTTTATGCAACATGAATAGGATAAAATTGATTACAAACTAATTTTTTTTAGGGAGGTTACTTTATGCAACATGAATAAGGTAGTTAGAAGGACAAAATAAATCATTTAAAAGACTTCATATTCTTCTACTTTTTAGGCATTAAAGTGAGTTTATTATTTAAATTTTAAATTGAAATAAAAAAATTGCAAATAAAATACAACAACCCTGTGTTGAGGACATTACTCACAATGCATTCATCATGGTCCCGAACTGCAGTCAATGATCCTTTGATATATGCAAATGATTTACAATATATGCAATTATGTAATTAATTGAGTAATTTGTGTCCTAAAAGTTTAACAAATTCAATAAAAAAATTAATAATAAACTGAGAAAGACAAATTGGAATTTTAATTCAAAGATTAAAGGTACCTATGATTATTTTTCACCATTACAATTCATGAGATTTAAACACGTAAAACTCTATGAGTGATTAAATGGTATTATATACTTGTCTAAGGTTCAAAAGGCAATTGATTAAGCTTTCTCAAGTCATAACCAAATTAATACCCTCAATCAACATTCACAATCTCTTGCTACAGTTAAAAGAAAATAATCATTATATTACGCAACAACCTTAATATGACAATGCTAAGTTAGTAACTATATCTCTATGTAGCCAACAAACCATCCATTTAATTTCTAAACTTCAAGTCTAGCATAATTTTATCTAAGTCTGGCAATTAGATTAACTCTCTCAAGCTTAATCTAATTGGAAAATCACTCTAAATGGTGGGCAGCCAATTAGAGGCATTAAGCACATGATAAAATTAACATATAATTGTCACTAATCACTAAAGAGAGTATTATCCAATCTCAATCCATGCAATGGTTCAAAATAATCCTAGTACATATTACTCAGCTACTTAACATTTCAGCTACAGGAGCAAGGCATTGAGAAATTAACTCCATGAAAGAGCAAGCACAAGACAAACAACAGTGAATGATAATGAGAATCCCTTGTGCCTTCACTGTCAGCCGTGAGCTTCAACACGATGACGAGGATGCAGGGTACTATGAAGCTATGCCTGTGACGCGGAGTGAACCAAAACCAGCACCAGCGACTCTCTTCTAGGTTATCTCCATCTCTCGTTTAAGCTTTTCCTTAGTTCTCACGAGTCACGACCTCAGCTCGTCTATCTCTCTCTCTCTTTACAGCTCCTTTGGTTCTCCTCTTCAGCTCCAGCTCTCTCTCCCCCCTCGGTAAACCAGAAACAGCGACGCACTCCCTGAGAACTAGCTCTCTCAGTGGATGTCTCGCCGTCTCTATCGTTCCAGCTTTTCCCCTCGACGATCGCTCTCTAGCTCATGAGTCATAGCCTCCTCTCTTGTGTCTCAGCTTCTGTTTTCAACTCTCTCCGCCTTTCTCTCAGCTATCAACCCTTTATCTCTTCGTTCCAACTGCTCCTTCCTCCACGACGCTGTCAACCTCTCTAGCTTCTGTGCTCTCTGCTCGGGTCCCTGCCCTTCGGTTTCTCCAACGTAAGCTCTCCTCCACTAAACAGCGTCGTTTGATGCTTTTCCAGCTTAAATATTCCTTTTTGCTCATCCAAGTGGCGTCATCTCCTGTTGAATCCAAAGAAACATGCAAGTAATATAAAAATACTATTAAAAAACAGTAAAAAATCTTTTTTTTAAATTCGTAAATGTTTCAAAAATTATTATAATTGAAATAAAATTCCCAAATCGTGTGATCAATCTCTTTTTTATCAAAATCATTCATAAACCTTTTAATTTCGCATTAATAACTCCCCAAACGTAACAAAACATATCTCAAATTGTAGTAAAAATGGGGAGTTATCACACCCTCACACTTGCATCAAATCTTGTCCTCAAGATTTTAATTCTTAAACCACCGAAGAAAACAATAGAAGCAAGATTTTAAAGTGAGTCATGTGAAAGTTGAAAACAATTCAAACTTTCAACAATCAAGTCTTCATAGATTCCACTTTCTAAAAATGCAAGTATCAAGGCAAGTCATTTGATTAAGGTAAAAGATGATAGAATATCCCTCACTAGTCATGTAATAACACTCCTCTTTCAAGACAATAAGGGCTTGTGTTTCACTCATTTCCACCTTTTGTAACCCATCTACCATAGGCTTGTCTATCATCTCAATCTCCACTATTATTATCCAAATGCATACACAAATTAAAAGGACTTTGATGGGCTATAATGAACAAGGTAAGATAATGAAATGAAAATGGCAATGGATGTATACTTTAATTAGTGCTAAATATTTCAATAAAACTCAAAATGAAGGAAGGGAAAACAAACAAATCACAAACTATAACGTTCTTTCCTTTTCTTCCTTCCTTCCTTTCTTCTTTTCTTCTTTTTTGCTTTTTATTTGTTTATTTCTTCTTTTTTATTTTCTTTTCTTTTTGTTTTTTTCTTTGTAGAACTATGAATTTTTTTTATAATTTTGAGTTTTTTTACAATTCACAAATTTATATCAAACTGATTTTTTTAGCACTTACTAAAGTAACAATAAAGAGAGAATGAATAAATTGTATCATCTCAAGCAAATAGCTATTTAATCTATGCAATTTATCTCAAACGAATGTATAGGCTCAAATGGGTGAAGCAAAGGATTTTCAAACATTAAGGTAGGACATTTGGCAAACTAGCTATGAAAATGAATGCCTCAATCATCTTTGTGCATTCAAAAGGGATTTAAAGCTTCAACAAAGATTCAAGACAAGTTCTAGAGATGAAGCTATAACCAGTGTACTCCCTCTTGAAAGAATTGAAATTAGGCTCAATATCTTACAGGTTTTTGATATCCTACTATCGTTCATCTAAACCAAATTCTTTGCCTGTTTACTAACATTTCAAGAAGATAAAATTGACTTATACTCCAACTCAATCATTTCAAGTACAAATCACACCAACTTTGATAGTATTCACCAATAAAATTCACTTCCAATTTTTAAAAAAAAAAATTCACAAAATCAATCAAAAGTTTCAGGCCAAGTTATACAATGTCAATGGTACCCTCCCCCACACTTAAATGTCACATTGTCCTCAATGCGAACATATAAAAACAAGTAACAGAAAGTGAAGGAACAACCAAATCCAAATGTGAAAGCTTATGTGCTCACAAGATCAATAAAACAAACAAGTGCATTCTAATACTCATGATTAAGCATCTATCATATGCAAATTCAAAATATAACAAGCACTCATTTCCCAGCACATGCCGTCAACAATGAATAAAACAAATCAAAGAAAAGTGGAAGTAAACTCCCCTTTCCTCTTGATCTGCTCTTTCCGTTGCTTTTGATCCTTGATATCAAAATGGAACACATGATCTAGGGTTACAAAAGGTCCTACAAAACAAAAGCATATGTCAAATAAAAACCTTGGGTTGCCTCCCAAGAAGTGCTTAATTTATAGTCTTTAGTTTGACTCTTCACATTGGTCACTCTATATTAGCGAAATGGATGGTGGACACCATCTTATCCACATCGCCGCCCCAATAATGCTTCAATCTCTGACCATTAGCCTTGAATCTCTCACCCTCTCCAATCTCCAATTCCGCATCACCAAATTGAGAAGCTTGGACCACCTTGAATGGGACGGACCATCGAGATTTCAATTTTCCCAGAAATAGTCTCAACTTGGAATTATAAAGGAGCACATTTTGACTAGGAGCAAAACTCTTAGGAATAATCTTGTTATCATATTCCCTTTTAGTTTGCTCCTTGTAAGGCCTTGAACTCATAGGCATTGATTATTCATCTAGTTCATTGATTTGAAGAAGTCTCTTTTCACCCACAACTTGAGTATCGAAATTGAGCTTTTAATAGAGCCCAAAAAGCTTCGTGCTCTAATTCCATTGGCAAGTGACACGCTTTCCCAAACACCAATCGATACGGAGACATTCCAAATGGAGTTTTGTAAGCCGTACAATAAGCCCATAAAGCATTATCCAACTTTGTAGACCAATCCCTTCTAGTGGTGCCAACCACTTCCTCAAGAATTTTCTTGACCTCATGATTAGAAATTTCCACTTGGCCATTTGTTTGCGAATGGTAAGGTAATGCTACCTTGTGCTTGACTCCATACTTCTTCATCAAAGCTTGAAATTGGTGATTGCAAAAGTGAGACCCACCATCACTGATGATTGCTCTAGGTGTGCCAAACCTAGTGAAGATATTCTTCTTGAGGAACTTCAACATCGTCTTAGCATCATTATAGACACAAGCAATGGCTTCTACCTATTTTGAGACATAATCCACACCAACTAAGATGTAGTTGTTGTTGAATGACTTAGAAAAAGGGCCCATGAAGTCAATTCCCTAAACATCAAACAACTCAACTTCAAGCATGCGATTCAAAGGCATCTCATTTCTTCTGGATATATTTCCAACCTATTGGCATCGATCACACTTCAGAACAAAAGCATATGCATCTTTGAACAAAGAAGGCCAATAGAACCCGCTCTGAAGAACCTTAGCAGTCGTCTTTTCTCCACCAAAATGGCCACCATATTCAGAAGAGTGGCAATAGTGTAGAATGCATTCTTGTTCATTTTCAGGCACACATATTTGAATGAGTTAATCAGGGCACCCCTTGAATAGATAGGGCTCATTCCACAAGTACTTCCTCACTTCATATAGAAACTTGCGTCTTTTATGAAAATTCATATCCGAAGGTAAAACTTCACAAACCAGGCAGTTCACAAAATTAGTATGCCATGGTGTAGATGAGGTATCAACAAAGAACAACTGCTCATCTAGAAAGGTTGCCTGTATCATATCAGAAGAGTCGAGTTGAGCATTAGTGCTCAACCTTGAAAGATGATATGCCACTTGGTTTTTAGTGCCTTTCCTATTAATGATGTTCAGATCAAACTCTTGAAGCAAAAGCCCCCATCGGATCAATCTTGCTTCGAGTCTTTCTTACTTAGGAGATACTTTAAAGCATAATGATCGGTTTAAACAATCACCTTGGTACCCACAACATATTGCCGAAACTTTTCACAAGTATAAACAATGGCAAGTAACTTCTTCTCAGTGGTAGTGTAATTAACCTGGGCACCATCTTAAGTCTTGCTAGCGTAGTAGATTGGATGGAATAGCTTCCCTTTCTTTTATCCAAGAACTGCCCCAACTGAATAGTCACTAGCATCGGCCAATATGATCAAAGGTAAAGTCCAATCCGGAGTTACGAGAATAGGCGCAAAAATAAGTCACTTCTTTAACTCTTCAAAGGTATGAAGACATTCCTCATCAAACTTAAACTCTACATCTTTCTCCAACAATAGACATAACGGCTTAGATACCTTAGAAAAATCCTTGATAAACAGTCTATAGAATCCAGCATGACCAAGAAAACTACGAACACCCTTCACCGTAGATAGAGGTGGTAATTGCTCAATAATCGCAATTTTGGCTCGATTAACTTCCAACCCTTCTTTGGAAACTCGGTGGCCAAGTATAATGCCTTCTTGCAACATAAAATGACATTTCTCCCAATTGAGCACTAAATTTGTTTCTTCAAACCTCTTCAACACCGCTTTCAAATTGTCTAAGCAAGAGTCAAAAGATGGCCCAAACACAGAGAAATCATCCATAAAGAGCTCAGGGCCTATTGAGCAATAAATTTGCTATTTTTCCTTGCCACGTGAAGTAGATTCGTTTTTCAGGGCCTATGAAACCCCTTAACTTTAAAAACCAATTTTTGTTAAAATTCACCAAAACCTCTTTTTGGTTCCATAACTCTTCTTAAACATGCATGACTATTCCCTTACCATTCCTTGTTGGTTTTAGTCCAATTTTAGGCATGCATCATCACACATTCACATGGTACCTTGTGTAGAGGTTTAGAGTTACAACCACAATAACCAAAAACTTCAAGAGACCTAACAACTCAAATATTTACACAAAACCATGCAAGCAAGAGCAACTTCTTCATGTATCAATAATCTTTTCCTTATCCTTGCTTGAGCTTGTACCTACATGGTTAGTGGGTGGGGAATGAGATTTGGAAATCCCAATAGCAAAACCACATAATTAAGACATTGTGAATGTGCATACATAACATTATGGCATGTATATGAACATCTAAACATGTGACACATAAACTTCACTTGAATATGCATATGGCCATTGCACAAAAGTTACATTTCATACACAAATCATGCACTTTACTCATCGTAAAAGTTCATGTAACATTCATAAATCATTTTCATAAACATAAAAGGAGATTAGTAGTTTTGCTACCTCAAGATCCTAGCTTTTCCTTTTTCACTTTATGGCTCTCTTGAATAACCTTTCCAGTATGCTCTTGGAGGTCTCAAATCCCTAGAAATAATTTTATAATACTCATATAAACATACAACCACCAAAATGCCATAAAACTTGTAAAAGAGCAATAAACCCCCTTTTGGTTTTCTAAGAGTCCTATAAGTTCAAGACTTGATTAATATGGCCTTTTAAGCTTCTAAAATCTATCTCTTAGCTTTACCCTACACAAAACATCATTTTGAAGCCAATGGAACTATCAAAATAATCAAAAACACATCCTTTCTATTTTTTTCTTTAGCTTGGACGAAAACAGCAAAAATAAGGAAAGGAAGGGTTTTTCAACTTTGCTCATGAAACCATGTGTTTCCTTGCTTCCAAAACCCCTTTTCTTAACTTTGATATACTCAAACCCCTTAGACCAAAAGAAATTTGGGCAGCACCTCTCCATAAACTTGAGCTTCCCAAAATTTTACAACAACACAAACTAACCAACAACAAAGTTCATACTACTCAAGAAACAACTTGCAGCCATTTTCCACCTTTAAAACCTTCTCTTTTCCATTTTAGACTCTTGAAATCCAATCCATCCTTTTCCCAAAAGAGAGGCTCATTCAAGGAACAACTCAAGAGGAAGGTAGTAGAAGGTTGCTAGCTTGAGAAAAGAGGAAGATTTGATTGTTAGAAACCTTTACATAGAGTTATGGAAGCTTGAAGCTCTTCTTTCTTGCTTGAGGGAGGCTTGATTTTTCAGAGAGAAGGAGGAGAAAAACTGATCAAAGAGAGAGGGAGAGAGGGTGTGAAAATGAGAGGAGAGAGGAGAGAAAAAGCCTAAGTAAAAAGCTTCTTGCAACTTGTGTGGAGGAGATTCATTCTTGGGCACCTAGTCTTGAAATACTTGATGGATATTGTACCACTTGTCTCCAATTAATTGCTTGCTGTAAAGTGACTTTTTAGACTCCCTTTTCTGGTTTGGTTGGGCTGACTGGGCCCCAGTCTGTCCAGTTACTTGATTCGGTGGCACGCATTTCCGTATAGTTCCCTTTATACGGGTAATTATCTTTTTACTTTTCTGGAGACTTTCTCTCTCATGTGACACCATTCCCTAGGCCTCCTTGCCTATGTGACGTTATGTCCTAGCCCATAGCATCTCCGGGTTTCCCTCGTAACTCGTCAGATTCCTCGATTTGCGTGCACCAACATAAAATGTGCATCCGGCGGCCAATTTGACTTACGTAGATGGAAAAATTCTATATTTTCCCCTGATACTCTAGCCCTTTTCCGTTCCTCCAAATTCTTTCCGAATTTTCCGTAATTAATTTTCTAAGAAAATACTTTTTCTGGGGTTTCGGGCACTATTGTTCTCCGTACTTTGAAACTGCCCCACCTTACACCGGGTAATAATTTTATTATTTACTTTATGACCCAACTAAACTTTTCTATGTTCGGGTCTCTGGTATTTGAGAACTCCTGCTACCTCAAATAATTAGTTCTCAATCGTCCTTAGCTCCGAAATCCTTTAATTATGAAAATGTCATTACTTGTCTTAATTTCCTTATAATTACCAAAATGCCACTACCTCTTCTACTTTTGCCATAATCACCAAAGTGGCATCACTTTTTCTTAATTCCAACTTTATCCTTGGTTGACTTTTGACCCTTTTTGGCCAACTTTGACTTTTTGGTTGACTTTTGACCAAATTACCAAAATGTCCTTATTATTTGATGACATTTTAAGCCGTAGGTCTTTTAATCGAAATGACTATTTTACCCTTAGTCATTTTTACTTAGAATCCTTAAGACTAGGGGCTTAGTCAATATGATCTTTTCTTTCCTTTAGGCGTTTTCCTCTATATTTTTTCTTATTTATGGGCCTTATAATATTGCATAATTTACAGGTATAGCATTTAATCCTAGTTACAGAAATGCGGATATTACCAAAAAGGTGTCATAATTACTCTCAAACACCACATTCATGACTTAGTTGGGTTGACTAAATCCATCCTGTCTAGTTACTTGATCTGGTGGCACGCATTTCCGTAAAATACTCTTTATACGGGTAATTATCTTTTTACTTTTCTGGAGAATTTCACTCTCATGTGGCACCATTCCCTAGGCCTCCTTGCTTATGTGGCATCATGTCCTACCCCATAGCATCTCCGGGTTCCCCTTGTAACTCGTCAAGATTCATCGATTTGCGTGCAACACCGTAAAATGTGCATCTAGCGGCCAATTTGACTTACGTAGATGGAAAAATTCTATATTTTCCCTTGATACTCTAGCCCTTTTCCGTTCCTCCAAATTCTTCCCGGATTTTTTGTAATTAATTTTCTAAGAAAATACTTTTTCAGGGCTTTCGTGCACTGTTGTTCTCAGTACTTTGAAACTGCATGCACCGGACACCGAGTAATAATTTTATTAAATACTTTATGACCCAAATAAACTTTTCTTAGTTCGGGTCTTCAGCATTTAAGGACTCCTGCTACCTTAAATAATTACATCTCTGTCTTTCAGTCCTCAAAAAACTCTTAATTACAAAAATGCCATTGCATTTTGTACTTTGTCCATAATTACGAAAATGCCACTTCCTTTCTTACTTTTCTCATAATTACCAAAATGCCATCACTTTTCTACCTTTTCTTAATTCCAACCTTACCCTTGGTTGACTTTGACATTTTTGGTCAACTTTGACTTTTTGTTTACTTTTGACCAAATTACCAAAATGTCCTTATT
>JANTPZ010139847.1:0-32086 GCA_025593235.1 Vachellia pachyceras | reverse complement strand
AGCATTCATCCTACATGCATTGTTTGTAATGTTTGCTACTGGGATTCCTCGAATCTCACCCTCCCCCATTAACCATTTCTAGGTACAAGTGCATCCAAGAGTAAGGAGAAAGTTTATGAAGTTAAAGCAAGGAATTTGTCATGGCATGGAATGTATATATGTCATGTAATATGTCTTATGAGTCCATGCATGTATGGATGTTATATGATAGCTAAGAACTCCTAATGAATGATCAAATATGGTTCAAAAAGAATTAGGAGTTAGGGTTTCAAAAAGATGAAGTTTGAAAATAATAAGTTTGACTTTTTATCAAAGTAAAGTTGGTCAAACCCCTAACTTTGGCCTATTTCAAAAGAGGGTAAATGAACTCCAATTGATCTAAAATTTTACATAAAAATAGTTGGCATTGTAAGGTTTAAAACAAGCCAAAGAAAAATGGATTTGGAGTTTTGTACAGAAAGTTATGATGTTCCAAAGATTGAAGAAAATCACTCAAAAACCTGGGAAAATAGAAAAATGACCAAATGAACAGTACTTTTTCACGAATTAAACTGTGTCATTTGGAAAAACTAATGGCTCAATGAGTATTTTTCCCTTATAAAGGAACTTACTAGCTTCAAATAGAAACTGGAAGCACTCAATTTCGATTTTTCTACAATTAGTTATGAATTTTCAAAGTTGGCCCAAAAATCTATGAATAGTGACGTGAATAGTAACCTTAAACTTGAAACTTTTATTTTTCACTCTTTGGTTACTCTAAGTCACTAAAGGCCTCAAGGTGCTTCCAAATAAATATTTAATGAAGCTAAAGGTAAAGATTAAGGAGTGTCACAACAGGCCTGCCCGTTTTGACCCGTACCCGTGTGTAAGAGTCAAAATGGGTTTAACCATGGGTACGGGCTGCCCCGTACCCATGAGACCCTTCACGGGCGGGGCACAAGTTGCCCCACGAGGCAGCCTCGCCCGCCCATTGCTCTCCCCTAGATAGAATATAAAAGGACTAGAAACTAATATTCTAAATTTTATACCAAAATATTTTCTTAAAAAAATTATATTTAAGAATATTTATATTGAAGTTTTGATGGTTTTTTTATTGTAGTAGACACTAACAAAAAAACAGAATTTTAGTGACAAAATTTTATTCCATCACAAATTCCGTTACTATTAATGACTAAATTTTTCTGTTGTTAAATTAGTGGTTAAATTCTATCGCTTATTTTGTCATAGAAGGATTAGCAACGGAGTTTATTAATGAAATTTTTTGTCGCCAATTTCATTTAAAAAATATTTTGATAGAAATTAGTGACTGAAAAATGTCATCATTAATTCATCTCTAATTTTCATCAAAAAATACTTTGTAACGAAATTAACAATAAAAAATTTATGTCAAAAATTTTCATAATTTTCATCATTAAATTAGTTTTAAAAAAAATTCTTTCACGAATTGAATTCCATCACAATTCCTTTGCTAATTTGAAAGTTCATTACTTCATATCATAATCCTACAAATACACACACACACAAAATAATACAATTAATATTATAATTGTTTAAATATATTTTCAAATGCAAAACAAATTGATATATTTATAGGGTTGTTGTTACTTAGTTAATCATCATCATCGAACTCATCAATTAATGCTTATCGAGGCGGAAGTACAAATTCTCATAATCTTCTTATATGTTTCATTAAAATCAATTCTTATACATATTGAGCCTCAATAATAACCAAAAACATAAGATAAGAATATTAATTATATTATTATAAAATTGATATAACGAAGAAATAGTTGTATTATTGTTGACAAACTCACACCTATTAATTGAAAAATTGATTTGTATGCATACACGTTTTTTATAATCATTGTTGACAACCTCATGAATTGACTCCAACTCGCTATTAAATTAATGTTAGCTACAAATTCTCGGTTAAACTAATGGATTTATCAAATTTCGTTAACCCATTGTTACATTTAGGTTAACTTTATAATTTATCGTCTTCATTGATTTCATATGCAAACTTCATACAAAATTTTTCGTTGACTATAATTAATTATGAATATTGATGCATTTCATTTTAGTATTTAAATTTAAAATATAGTTAAACCCAATTGTTTTCATTAATTTATATTTTAAATATTTAATTATGCTTTCTTATATTCTCTTAATAATTTGATTTCACTATATAGAACAACTGAATTTTATAATATTTTTAATCTTTTTATTAGTTGGATTTAATTATGGAAAAATTTATTTCATTTGTAATTAATTATATATTAAAATTAATATATTTTTATGAAAAATTATAACATAAATAAATCAAAATTATTATTTCATATTTATTAATTAACTTATCACATGATATATGTGGTTTTTTTAATAACACTAAATACAAAATTAAAACGATGAAATAATAAAAATACTATAACACATATAAAAAATATATAATAAAAATATGATAAAAAGTTATTACTTATTAATAAATTTTAAAATAAAAATAAGATAGCTAAATTGAAATATTTAAAATTATAAAATTATGTATTTACATTTAGATTTATGTTGTTTGTTTGTGTGTGAAATTTTGTATATGTAATTTTGCATTCAAAATTTGCAAGTTTTTCTCAACTCATCTAGTAAATGTATTAGCAAGCTTTCGTAGGCTTTCGAGCCCTCACAAAATGCAACCAATTTGTGGCCGCCGTTGGTGAGGTGGCGGTGCCCAACGACGGGCGATGGGTGTCACGAGGCAGCAGGCAGTGAGACCACAGTCATTTTGAAATTTTAAAAACAAAAATAAATAATAATTGATTGGAGTAGGAATTTAAAATTTCATCACTAATCAATGGTGAATTTAGCAACTTCAAAAATTTCGCCGCTAATTCGATACTAATGCAAAACAAATTAGTTATAACATTTTTTTTGACAAATTCCGTTGCTAAAATGAATTTTTTTTGTAATGAGACTAGTGACAGGATCTTAAAATTAGTTATTTCTTTCGTACTATTTATATTTATAAGTTGTTTACAATATATTTTGTATATATATAAAAAATCTTTAAATGTAATTAATTTAAACTAAAATTTAACAATATTTTAACTTTACCCCATTTATTATGCATTATACTTCATAACAACAAAATAACACACCAAGTAAATAGGATGGTACATCAATTTGAGTTTGGCCGCCTGCTTGCTGGTGGCACGCTTCCTTCACCAAACCTTCATTATTATTGCAAATAGAACATGTTGATCTCTCTCTCTCTCTCTCGGAGAGAAATGGCAGCACATAAGCAGAGTCACCTTTATGCCGGCAGATTCGGATCGTCAACCAACGAACTTTGCTTGAACTTTCGGGTTTGACTTTTCCCGCATGTGGTGAAGCAAGGCGATCTCTGTACTATTTAGTCTAGTTACTAGAAATGACTTAACTATCTCTTCTTAATAATAAATTAGAAGTATGAATATTTGATTTGAGGTAATACAATATTTAATCATCAATTTTACTTTTATTTTAACTTTGATCTCTTAAAATTAAAATCAGTAGTTTTAATTTCTCACATTTTATTTAAAATATTTGTCTTTATGATACGCTAAAAATCAATATTATTTTATCTTTTAAAGAACCGAAACTATTTAGTTGAACTTTGAGTAGCTAAAAATAAAACGAGGGGAAATTTGAGAGATAACACTGTATTAACCTTTTCAAATTTTTATATTGAAATTTGTTATCACATACATATTAAGATGTTATTGAACTTTTCTGGGTGATAAAATATCTTCCTTCACACGAAGTGTGATATGATAGAACCCTCCCTCCAAGGAATTACTTGCTAGATCAAACAAAAAAAAAACAATGTATTATTTATAAAAAAATAATGTATTATTTATAAATTATTTCTAGCATGTTTCATGAAAGAAATAAAAGTCTTAAACATTAGTAATTACACTTTAAAATTTAATAAACTTTACCCTTATTTAGCATACAATATATTTTATGAGAACAAGATCCATACAATAATAAATGAAGAGTAAAATAATACATTTATGTATAAAGTTTATTGATATAAATTTTAAATAGGACAAATAAAATCTTTCTCTCTCTGCCTTTTTACTGGAATTAGAGGAGTGTTAAATTTAGATAAATAAAATTAGTTATATATGCTTAAGAGAAAATCTTTTTATTTAATTTCTTTTTAATTTTTAAGTACACATAAACTAACTAAAATAGCTTACAAATAAATAGAATTGAAATTGACGGGGGCAGAGGTTCCACTAGGTCGTAGGACTACTGACATGAATGACTTTAAAATAACTTTTTAGAAAACTACGCGTAGAAAAGAAAGACACAAAAAATACTTTTAAATTTGTAAATCTTAACTAACAATTATGCAACGACCTAATCACTATCAATTACAAATACTAGTTTGAGATTAAATTTTATAATAAAACCAACTAAATGCCCTTAATTTAAAAAAATAAGAACAAAGATTTAACAAATGACAATTTTAAGTTATCAAATTAAAATAATAGTTATAACAGTGACATAAATTTCAATAAAATTTCTTATTACATATCAATAATAACTAAAAATTTAACAAATAATAAAGTTAACTTATCAAATGAGCACCAATTTAATAGTGAGCACTAATTTTACTTTGAGCAATTTAATCATTTGAAAAATTAATTTTTAAATAACTCCTAATAACTCTATAGAAATTCATTTTGACGGACCATTTTATGATTCTATATTTCTGTAATCCTTACATGTTTTTTATATCAATTAAAAAATAAAATCTCAATAAACATGGAGAGGATCAGATGAAACATGGATGGATTATCATGCGATATCATCAAAGGTTAGTTCCCATTGGAAAGACCAATTTACGTCAGTATAATTTATATACAGACTCCAATAATTAATTAAATATCAACAAATAACAAAAAAAATATTTTTTTATAAAGCTATAACGTGATAATAAATTCATTAACTATTAAAATGAGCTCTACCTAATGGGTTGAGGTACAATCTAATCTTTCAAAAAATGCGCATAATAGAACAAATATCTAATTAAAACAGAGCCCACTATTTAGTTAATTATACAAATATTTTTATAATTAAATAATTTAAATTTAGGGTTAATATGTAAAAATACACGGAATTTTTTACAAAAAGTGCAGTCAGCACTATATATTTTTAAATGTGTAAAAATACTGTGAATATTTAAAACATGAGAAAAAATGTTACGACGATTTAATATAACATAAAACCATTTTTTTTCATAAGGTCCACACTCTAAATAACAAGTATATGATCATGGACGGACTATTAATAAAAGCATATAGGTATCTTTACAATTTAGTGCTTGTTTGGGAACTCTGTTACGAGAAATGAGTTTACAGATTTTGAGGCATTTTGTGGATTTGGAGATGGTTTTACGGATTTCAAGATGGTTTTTATGAATTTCGAGATGGTTTTTACAGATTTTGAGATGGTTTTGTGTCGGCTTATGTGTACCGTTTTGGGAACGGCGTTCCCAAACAGGCATTTAGTAACTTACCCTTATAATTTATAATGAAAATTATATGAAAAACGACAAGGAAACGCTGAAATGAAACTTTGGCCATTATGTATGTGTGTTTGGGTGATTTCCAGATCGGATAGAAAATCATGGTTTTGAAAAAGGCAATCCAAACATTATTTTTTAATTTTTTTCACGAGCACTTTTTCTCCCAAAACCATAGTCTTATTGTTAGCTAACCGAAAGCTTTCTTTTCTTCAAAACCAATCCATTTTAGACAAGAAAACTATAATCCTTTCTATCAAACTATCAAAATTAAAAAATGTCAAATATTTCATATTTAAAAAAATAAAAAAACTTTGGTGGAAACAGTGATTTTTAAAAAAATATTATCTAAAATTACTTTTATTATTTTAAAAAAATATTTTAACATAATTCAAATAAGAGCTTGTTTGGATGTGATTTTGAAAATAGCTTTGAAAGATTCCAAGGCAAAACTTAGATTTTGAAGAATAGATTTTGGAAAATAACGTTTACAAATTTTGAAGAAAAATCTAGGTTTTGAAAAATGATTTATGTTTGGGAAGTTATTATCTTTTACGGATTCCGAGGCAAAAAAGTGGGTAGAAAAGAAGAAAGAGAAAGAATGAAAAATAGGAATGAGGAAAGAGAAGAATAAAAAAGTAGGAAAGATGAAAGCGAAAGAAGGAAAAAAGTAGGAAAGATGAAAGAGAAAGAAAGAAAAAAATAGGAAAGATGAAAGATAAAATAGTAGAAAAAATAGGAAAATGTAAGAAAGAGAAAACCTAGATTTCAAGCCGAGATTTTGTAACCAAAACAGCTTTTGGGAAAAAAATTTTTATTTAGACAAAACCTTAATTTTGAGATAAAACTTAAATTTTAAAATAGTCAAATTGAAATATGTGTCTAACGTCTATGACATACGACACTACGCTTGCTTTGTCTGATGATGATGACATCATTGTCGGACTCTTATCTCTAATTTTTTTCACCCACCTCGCTACTATTTTTCTTTCTAAAAAAGCCAAATTTTATGCCTTGAACTGCTCTCAGCCTCACACGTTGGAAACTTTGTATGGTGATTATCATATATCATGTTCGCTTTATTAAACCTCCAATTTAATGATAGCTTAAGCGTTTAAAACATAAATCATATCATTATGAAAGATTTGGATTGTCACTATGGCAAATTATAAACAGTTTTAAAAGTATTAGAATTTCAAAATGGCCAGGATTCAAAGTATTAAACTTTCAAAATGGGATTCAATTTCTTTGTGAGTTTACGTTTCATTTAATATAAGAGTTATGCTTTCGTAAGATCTTAAAAAATGCAAGGGTATTTAATCCAAAATACTAATAATCAGATTGTCATCAGTTACTCAATCTATAATATTGAAGAACAAGCAATGCTTATCATAAAAGAAGTTAAATAATTTTCTTTAGTCAATTAGATAAAATAACATACGTAGACGGATATTTATTATGGAAAAATATAGATGGGCACTAGCTTGAACTCTTAACTCACTAGGGCTCCTATCGAAATCCTAATTCAATCCTAAAAACCAACAAGGATAAGGATAAGAAGATTCAGATAAATTTAATGATGATATGGTTAAATGATATAAATTGAAACATAAGAAAAATATTTCAATCTACTGGGTGTCAAGGATTTCAATATTTTAAAAAAAATCTAATATATGAATGGATAAGACTCAAGAGATAAAGTAAATATTTAGAACAAGATAAAGGAAATCATAGAATTCAATATGATTATATGGAGGTTAATTAATATCAAAAAACATGTTTTTGGACTGTTAAACTACATGATTAATCACATAATTAATAACAATTAATAAAATCCTAACATACTTTTAATATTTCAGTGATATATAAAAAAAAGACTAATTAATGACTCCTGACTCGTAACCTTTTTAAAAAACAAAATTATAGAATAAATAAAAAAACTTGACTTAAGTAAAATCAGTGGCCTCTAATCGAATTCGTCTTCATATAATACCTCTTATAGCTTCAAGCAAGCCTTCGTTAAGTTCAATTAACTCTTCTACTCATGCTCATGAATCTCTCTATTCTCTAACATCCAAATTTTCGTAATTACAAATAAAGGTTAAATGAGTGTCTATAACTTAACTAAAGGTTCAGAAAATGAAGGAAAAGAAAAAGAAAGATGGAAATGTCATTTTGCAAAGGATAAAAAAAGTAAGGGTAAAATGGTCATTCTAAAAAATTGAGGGACCAAAGTGTTGTTTCGAAATTGGTGACCAAAGTGTAAATTCAAAATTTGATGACCAAATTGTCATTTTGAAAATTCAATGGCATTTTGGTAAATTTAAGAAATTCAAATGATACTAATAATTTTGACTCAAAATATCAGAAAATGACCCTGAACACTAAAGACAGAGTTAAGGCAAAATTTGTGGCATTCCTAAATTTGTGAGGTGGTCAACGGAGTCAAGGTAAAATTGGCGACTTTCTTAAATTTAAACATTTATTAATTGATTATTGCTAAATTTGTGTCATTCAAAAGTTAATTATGCTAAATGCTTCTGACCAATAAATTTATTGCTAAATTTGCACCTTTACCCTTTATATTATGCACTTGTTGTCTTCTTATTTCAAGACATAAAGAGAGAAAGATATTATAACCATGGGAATAATTTATCAGTATAAAGTTATTTTGTCAGTAGAATTGGGCCCCACAAGTTTTATGATATGTGCTTATCTTTATATAAGATATTTTAAGACAATCTCCACCTCCATATTTTTGGCTAAGACACCAGAATAGATAGGGAAATCATGGAGAGCAAAGGGAGGAGCAAAAGAGTTGAAAATCAAGTAAATCCAAGGTAAGTTAGTGATTCAAACTTGATTCCTTCCATAGAACTTGTTTTTAGACCCACCCTTCTAATTCTATCGGTTTATTTTTTTTCTTCTAAAAATGAATATGTTGGTTATTATGAAGATGTTAAATTTTAGGTTTTGATAAAGAAAATGAGAAAGAGTGAGATTTAGAGGCAATAGATGTTAGAAATCAACTCTGCATGAATTGAAACCTATTGGTAGTTTGTTTGAGTTGATTTGATTTTGTATTGAATTTTTGGTATAAAATCATTGTTCATGAGTTTCTGTTCAAAATTTTTGAGTGTGTAGAGGAATGTTTTGATGTCAAATAATGATGGGAAAATGGTTTAGGAAGGTGATTATGCATATGCATGGAGGTAGAAATTGAAAAATCACATTGTAAGAATTTTTTGTCACTTTTCAACCTACAAGGGTTTTGCATGAAGGAGTGTGATTATGTTATTTTTTTATACTTCCAATGAATTTAAAAGGAAAATTTTTGTAGGGTAGAAGTAATAAAATAATTTTGGAAGCATCTGAATCAATTTTAGCAAAGTTAAGAAAGCCTAAGTGACAAGATTGAGCTTTATGCCATAAATGGTGTTATAATGTATTGGTAATGGTTTGTTGTTGATGCCAAATGCATCATGAAATGTGTAGAAGTGATAAAGTGCAAGGAAAGTTGTCATGTGGAAAAGGGAAACCATTTGGATCAAGTTGAAGACAAACTAATTAAGGTAGTAAATTCTCTAACTTATACATTTACATTGTAATTGATTATTATTCATGATGTTTGCTATGATTGATGCTTTATAACATGTAAACCTTTACTTGTGCATGATTGTAGCTATGCAAAACTTGATGTGCTTGGCCTTGTGCAATGAATGCTAATGTGAGGAAGTAGCTTTTGTTAATGTTTTCATAGCATTTGAATGTTATATATTGATAACCATGCATGTTAATGTGTTAGTGAGAGTTATTTGCTATTAAGATTTCTTTTACATCTCATTCTTTCCAATAAACAATCTTAGACCAAAGTTCAAGGTGCAAAGGAAAGGAGGTGCAAGATAAGGTGGGAGGCTTCCGAATCTTGTATAAAATTTTTACATGTTGAAATGTGTCACTTTATGTTGTTTATGTTATTTTTTTGGATAAATGTGTGTTAGACTCATACAATATAAAGCATGTGATATATGATGTATATAAATTCTAAGTAGGTGAGTTAATGATGCTATACTATTAGATGCATGGAAGTGAATGGCATTGAGTATGCCAAAATTAAGAAAATGGTCCACAATAAAGGCTTAACTAGTGGTAATGAGGAAACAAGGCAAATTAAGTCCAAATGACTTGAAATTTTTTATAAAAATACTACATATTTCAAGATTTAAAATGTCCTAAAATTTGCTAAATTTGGATATGAATGTAGAAATTTATAACTTCCCAAAGTAAAGGAAAAATTATGAAAATTTGAAAAATGATCAATTATTGAATAATGAATCTTCATGCAATAAAATGCATTAATTGAGAAATAAATTAAACAAATAAGTATTTTTCCTATATGAAATTAAATAAGCTTTAATTAGAGACTTGAACCAATTAATTTTTTATTTTTCTAGAATTAGTTATAAATTTTTTAAAATTGACCAAAATTTTCAAGTTACTAAGTAAATAGTTACTCGGGTGAGAAATTTTAAATTTCACTTGGATAACTAATTCTGATTTATTTAATGGTCTCAAGTGGTCTTGTAAGTTCTTTAATGTTTTCTAATGTATTATAAAGCTATATAAGGAAAGTGTCATAATACCCGTTATATGTTAGGACATGTACTTGAGCCTAGAATATGAATATTCAACCAAGTGCATATTCAGGTACTAAACCTTTAATGTGGTCATTGGGACTCCATAAACACATTGCATCATCTTAAATATGAATATTTTTTTCTTGAGATTTCCTCCACTTGATCGATCTCATGCAATGTGAAAGAATTTTCCTCTAGATTCACATCACTATGGTTGTTAGGAGGTTGGTTTTATAAGAAAGGGGTGAATCAATACTTCAAACTTTTTGCATGAATGACAAGTACGTGATAGAATAATAATGCATGTAAAGGATTTCATGTATACATAGAATCGATTGACTCGCTAAATATCCACAAGAAAATTGGAGCACCGATGTGGACTCCAATTACATCACACAGCAAAAACACCAAGAGAGGTGAAGAGAGCGCTGAGAAAGTGTAGAAGGAATTATGCCCCATTTGGTATACGGAAATGATTTTGATGGAAGTGGAAGTGGAAGTGGAAATGGAAAGAGAAGTGCTACTGGAAGTGAACTTTAAAGGTTTGTTTGGTAGGTTAGAAATGGTTATGGAATACAGTTATATAAATTTTCTTTATTTAGATAAAATAGATGATATATTAATTGGAAACACTTTTTTACCCCTCATTACGAAAAAAGAACAAAATAAATAAGAACTACATCCATTCTCTTCTACAGTTTCATTGTTGTTGCTCCGCTTTGTTGCTCTGCCTCTGGTTTCATCCTCCATAGCACCTTAGGTCAGTCTCTCTTCCTCCTCTTTCTTCTCTCTTCTATCTCTTCCTCGATTTGTACAAAACTGATATATCTCTTCCTCGATTTGCACATCAGGTCCAAGTGTTTTCCTCTTTATTGTAGATATACCCACAAGCTACAAATTTTGCGTCTCCTACAAAAGTAACTGTTTTTCAATTTTAAGTGCTCTGAAATCCACAACCCAGATGCCCATTTGATTAGATCCTATTTTTTTTTATATGGGTCACTTGAATCTACCAACTTCCAAGCGTAACTCACACTAATGGCGACTCTATCTTTGTGTGGCATTCTTCTTCACTTGTATTCCTTTTCTTCCAATAGTAAGTAATATTTTCATTTGGATGTAATCTAAAATCAAGTCCCTTAAGAAATCTGTTTTCTAACGCAGTTTTTTAAGTCGTGGAAGGTTGAATTGGATCCTATATCTTAGGAAATAGTAGATTATTTGTCAAAATATCAATACATGTGCAATGCAATTTTTAAGGAGTACTAACAATATGTCCCTGTAAATACTAAAAAAATGCCCATGTATGGGAAAGAACGATATCTTTCTCATTGATGAAAATTTTATTTTTCTGAATAAATAAGGACACATGGTTGAGTTCATTTTCCACACCCAAGCTCATCAGTGTTCACCATTGGGTCTACATCATTGTGTTCGCAAATATTGTCGTTTTTCTTTTTTTTTTTATGATTTTCTATGTCATCTGATCAGTCATCATGAATAAAGTTTGATATTTTTTCCATCATTTTTGTGGCTTCTTTGATTCCTAATAGCATGTCTTTGACAATTGATCCTTATCTATCTAATAGTATGGTGTAATTAAAGGAAATCAAAACTGTATTTTTATTATGTAGGAACATAAGATTTATCATTTATCTTTAAATGTTTTCCCATTTCATTTTGTAACAAACAATCTCTTAAAATGACCTAAGATATTAGTCCTGGGCAAAGCCTGAGAACACCTCAAATTGTGGCTTCACACAACAATCAAAATTCATACCCATAGTAGAGTTTACTCTTGTTTTTTCATGACTTCATTGTAGATGTAACCTTGAGGATCTAATGGTTGAAATAAATTAAATGATGTGGCCAGAAGGCACAGCCATGGTGTGGGACACCCCTGAAGTAATCGATAAAGCAACACACATGCTTGCATAGTGAGGTGGAGGCCTACTATACATGATAAAGAAAGTGCAAAACTCCACAAGAAATCATTCCCTTACTTTGATTCTCTTAACATGGTTTTCATTTAAGGCATGATTGTTGAGAGAGATCCACATGTTCATAATGGGGTTGTTAAATAGCTTGAGTTGTTTTATGATGAGGTCTTGAAGGAGAAGGAATAATTGATGAAGAGCATCAACAAGCTTATACTAAGTTGATTAAAGATGATGAGTTATGTGTTGTTTTTCTCAATCTTCCATTTTATGCAAAGAAAGAGTTGGTGGTAAAGCTTGTTGAATAGTTTATTGTATGTAATTTCAATTGGAAGATTGGTAAATGTTGTCAAATCTTCCAATTTTTTTTTTATATTTATGGAATGTAAACAATGTCAAATTAGAAATGAGAGTTATTTTGGATGATATCTTTTGATTATGGTATATCAAAGATAAGATATTTGTTATTTGATATATGATTTTGATATGATATATCAAATAATTATGAAAATTTGATACACCAACAGAATTTGCTCCTTCATAAACTTGCTCCAAGGGAACTAGACACATAAGATGGGGATTGTTCTAATTTCTACCTTTCACTTTAGAAGCATATAAACTATTTCTTGACCTTACAAATGACTGAATCCAAAGTACCAGCAAGTAACATGAAATTCTGTATATAGTGAAATTTAATGCACAAAAAATCTGAAAAGATTTGCCATATACTGAATTAGAAAATATCCGAAAAGTAACATAATACATACCCTATATATAGCAACTACACTGCATAAAAAATCCACCAACTTAAAATCATATCTTACATTGTATCAAAAAATCCTATCTTACATATGGCCATAATATAACCCTGCATAAAGCAAAAATAAAATGACAGGGTCTTACAAAATATACAAAATATATGGCCAATAATATTAAATCAAAATATGACCAAAAACCTTAAGATTATCCTTATACATCTTCAACCTATGCAAACACCCTACGAACCATTTCCAATTTCACTTCATATGGAAGGCTTGAGAAAACAACAAGGATGTTCTCATTATTAACAATTTTAAATAATGCATCATGACATTCGTTTGCAGTTAGCTCCTCCAACTTGCATAACTCATCATAAAGGGATTCCTGCTTTGTATCTAACTGAGAAGCCCTTGCAAGTTTGTCAACATGAGATCCCAAAAGCATAGAAGCTTCTTGGTTACCTTGACAAGTGGTATTCATCATTTTCTCAAGCCCTTCCATGAGAAGGTTATCACAATCAGTTCTGATTCTTTGCCTCTTCCTACTTCCAGCTGTGGCAGCATTAGCTTCTTCCGTTGTGGCAGCAATAGAAGGGTCTATTTCTTCTCCTACATCAACATCTTCATCATTTTTCAATAGGTGGTTGTGGGCGGATTTCATTAGCATCAACTTGATCATCATGTTTTGATGATATTGACTCTTTCCCATCAGCTCTATCTTTTCCAAATATTGTGCTTAGTGCATTAAAATGGGGAAAATTTTTCCATGAAGATGCAAAGCTTTTTTGTTACTCTACAAATAATAAAGTGAATAATTTTTATATTTATCTTATCAGGATAAAAAAATTATGTTAAATAATAAATATTACCTTTAGATACTCATCCCATACAGCCTTTTCAGCTTTGACACAATTATTATGTGGGTCCCATCCAAATCCCAATGTATTAGTCCCACTAACCATGTTATATATAGCCTGCCAATTTGTTTTTTTAGGTCTTCAATCATGAGCTAATGTGTGGATCAGCGTTAATTCCACATCCAGGAGACTTTTCGACCAAGATCTTTTGCAATTGAGGAAGTGATCTAGTCTTAAAATTTTCTTTCCTTTGGACTTGTGTGCTTCCATTACCTATACAAGAAATTAATAAGACAAAAATAAATTCACCAGTACAAATTAAGGTTGTTAATGTTAGTCCATATAAAAGTAACTTCAAACATACAAGTGTTGACAAAAACAAATCAACCATAAATTAAAGCAACTGGGAATGTAAGTTAAAACATAAAGATAGCGACTAAATAGATTTGTGCATCATTGGCCATCATCAATTTAGATATAGCCAGAAAGATAGCAACTGAATAGAAAGAAGTTAAAGCGACTGAGAAATATAAATTAAAATAGCCCTTATATATACACATATATACATAAGATTGTGAAAAACATATCAAAATATATTACTAAACAGAAGCAAAAAGCAAACAATTAAATATATTTATATGTGTTTTGCACAATATACTTGAGAGAAGCAAGTATATACTTGAGAGGCAGGCCAAAGGATTAACATGTTGGCCGCATCTTCCAGGCAAAGTCTGAGCTTGAGTTATATTAATGCCAACTTGCTTAGCTTGTCTCGTGCCTCTGTTGCTCACAGAGGAGAAAGAAGGGAGATAGGGAAAATGAGAGAAAAAATGAATTCGAACAGAATCGTCAAGCAGAAAAATGAACAATAAGCAAAAAATTTTGAAAAAACAAAACCATAGAGATTCATCTAGCATCAAAGAGATTTGAAAAATATTCAAGAGCTGGATAAAGAACCAACAAAGAAGAAAAAAATTACCTTTCTCAGTCGTCTCCCTTTCTTTCCGACCTCCGCCGTGAAGCTCAACCACGACCGTGATCCACGATCTGTCTCGCTACTCTGCTATGGATGATGAAGTTAGCTCATCTTCTCTGACTTGCCTTGTGTGTTTGATTGAAGAAGGAAAGGGTTTTATTTTGAAGATTTGGGAATGGGCAAATATATCTAAAGACATTCATAACATGGGCAATATTGTCTCGAAATTATCATTTCCATAGAACTAAAATGAGTTCCATCAGTAGACCTATGAAACCCACTTCCAACCTTTTTTAGAAATCACAATATCATAGAATATCCAATAAAACAAACAACCCATTTTTTCAATTCTCACCCCAATTCCAATTCTAAGCATTGGATTCTAATGTACCAAATGCAACATTATTTCAAGAGTTTCTATTTCATACCTATGATGAGAAACTATATCCAATATTATTCCATATAAATCGTATTGGTAGGTACATAAATTTAAGATACAAATACTGATACATAGATGGATAATTACCTTTATTGACCCATACTATTTCTTTATTTATATTTTCCCCAAATCTAAATTGATTTAGGTCGTAATTTACCAAGGGTAAACTAATATATTCTAGCATCTCTCATTCACAATTGGTGGATTCATTGTTGTTGGTTCAGTCTCTTTCTCTTCCTTATTTCTCTCATATAGGTGATTTTCCTTAATCACATAGGCATACCGTCTTCATTTTGGGTGTCTGTAAAAGCAATATCTTTCTTAGAGATCAGGCCAAACAATCATGTAGTACATTTCAATAATGTTAGTATGTTGCCATCAATGTTCTAGATTTACCAATATATATTTTTCTCATGGCTAATCTAATCCCTCTTGAGTCAGTATAAAACTCACTTTGCCTTTCTCATATGTCTAACACTTATGAAGTTAATAAGGTAATATCATAAGGGACATCTCATATACACCAACATAAGTGTGTATATTTCAGGTAATTTCCTTTCACTCAAATATCATTTTGTTATGAAGCCATTCTTAGTGTCAAGGGAGATCGCTTGTGTGAGAGAGTCTATCTCATCAACCTGTACATCATATTAGACATTGTATACTTGTACACCCATTGAAGTATCTATTACTTCATATCCTATGCTTGTCAAAGGACTCATCATGTTTCTCATAGACATCTTCAACTTTAAAAGCTTTCTTAGGGGATTTTTTATAGAAAGATGTTTTTTTATAACAATTTTATGTACTATATTATATCATATTTATATCTTTATATATAATCTTGCTATTGTATTTACTGCCTTTTGTTTAGCCAATGATTGCAACACTTTTACAATGCATTTACTTTGATTTGAAATCTAATTTTGAAAACCAAGATGGTTTTAAGACACTATCAATGATATAACCATTTGTACTACTATAGTATATGCTTTGAATGTGCATTATCAGTATGTCTTAGAGTTATCTCAAGACTTTCTATGGAGCAATCCAATAACTTTCACAATGGTTTGGATTATCACTGATTAACAAATTTAGCCATAAACATATATATGATCTCGCACACATCATTGCGTACATTAGAGTACTAACAATATTTGTATGTAAACTCTTCCATTTTCTTCTATGTTAATTTAGTTTGGGGATGACCATCAACACTCAAACTCATTTTTAAAATCACTAGGGTATTTATTGGATCACATTAACCATAGTGAAACACTTAAGTAATTTTCTTAATGTAATTGTTTTGTGACAGGGATATGATTCTTCTTGAAATATATTTTTGAATCTCAAATCCTAAATCATACAACGTTTCACCTATGTTTTTAATGTCATCCTTTTAATATGAACCTTTAAATCAAATTATTTTTTATCAATAGTATCATCCATATAAATGGATAATTTCATAAAACATTTGACAATGGCTTTCTTTAACTAATTTAAAAACTACATGAGGTTACCACTTTTATATAACATCTAACACCATTTTCTAGATGATTGTTTTCATTTATAAAAGAACTTTTTTAAAAAAATGTATGAGGTTACTACTACATGAAACTTCAAATGCCATATTTATTAGAAACTAACAATTATAGCATACAAATTTCTTCATCCAGATCACTACTCAAAGCACATATTTTACATATACTTGATGGAACCTAAATCCAACTGCTAACTATTGTTAGAATAATTTTCAATTGAGCATACAAAATGTGATGTGGTATCTTCATAATGTATACCTCCCTATTGTATATACCCCATTGTTGATTATTTAGTCTTGTATTTACCAATTGATCTATCCACTTTTATTTTAATTTTAAAAATCTACTTGCTCCCAATTACTTTTTAGCCTTGTGATAGATCAACTAATTTTCAAATCTAATTCTTTCTTAATGAATCTATTTCCTTTCCCATTGCTTTCATAATTTTTCCTTAGTATTAGGTAAAGTCCTTTTCATACAGACTCAGTTACTCCTTATTACTAAGCTTGTTGCTTTTCTTCATATGTTGTTCAATGTATTTTGATTAACTTTTTACATTTACAGCTCACAATTATAAAGAGATTGAGCATATCTGTCTTATTTTATATGGGCTTGTCTATGTATCTTATAAAGAGATAAAATACAATTTATTTTTCCCTTATTTGGAAAATTATTCATAACTAACATAGTACCTTTTAATTCTTTTTAGTCACAATCCCATCTTCATTTTCACTCATGAAAACTTCACCCTAATAAACTCCCATTTATAATAATTATGGGAATGTACAACATACTCTTTTGTTCTACATTTAGGTTTGCAGAAACGTTTAAATCACAATTCATAAGGTGTGCAAGGAAATCATCGCTTTTGGGGGCATATGGTTAAGTTTGAAGTCACACACTTGATGTAACAAATGATTAAACTAATCCACCAAAGGTGGACACTTGATAATACTCTCACACTCACATTTGGTTGGTTAGATTGAGCCATCATACACATAACTTTAGCTGTTAGAAAAATCAGTCTAGGTAAACCCGATCAAGTCTAATCAAGTCCAATCTAGTCCAACTTTGAAAAAAAACAACCTAACCAAATAAATGGATTGGATTGGCCTAGGTTGGTCATTAGGTTATACCAAGTATCGGGCTGGCATTTCAAAGCATTTAGACTAGTTTGGTCTGACTTAATGTGTAATTTAACCCCTAATCCTCCCTATTCTCTCTCTTCCATTCCACATTCCACCATGGTCCCTTTATCTCATTCACATATGACATTACCTCTCTCTCTTTCTCTACTTCGTCTAGCGTCCTTCCTTCTCCCTCAACTTAAATTAATACAAGTGGGCCCCACAACTTAAATTAACATGTGGTCTTCTTTTATTAAGTCTTTCAAGACCATTTTGAGGCTATATTTCGGCCAAGCTTGAGGGAGAAGAGAGAGAAGTAACTGTGGTCAAGAACACAAGAGGAAGAGAAGAAATCAAGCAAAAAATCCAAAGTAAAATATGTTTATGGCTTAAAATCTTCCATAGAAATAAGTTATGGACCTTTATCTTCCTTTTAATTAGTTTATTTTCTTGTCTAATTGTGTTCTTGAAGAGATCAAGAGAGTTCCTACCAGGGTTCTTGAGAGACAAATGAAGATAACAAGCAATTGGAAGTGGTAAGTATCAAAATCCAACTCTATGTTTGATTTTAAGCTTGTTGATGATTGTATTGTGTTGTTTGATGGTTGTATGAAATTTTGTATATGAAACCCTTAAGGGGAGGTGCTGCATGAATTGGGACTATATGTGGATGTTTGATTGTTTTTTGTTGATTAACGATTGAAAAGTGGTTTAGATGTCAAATTATGCATGTGTATGGAAAGAGAAGTTGAAAAATCCATTTTCCCAATTAGTGTGCATGTGTCTTAGCCTGTAGGAGAACATGAGAAAGGAGTGTAATTTTGATGATGTTGATACTTCCAATGGATTTAGAATGAAAACTTGTGTAGGGTAAAAGTGATTAAACAAGTTTAGAAGCAATAAGATTGAAATTAACAAAGTTAAGAGTAAAAGACTCTAAGTTGTTCAAGAGAGGTTTTGTGAATTGTATAGTGTTATAATGCATTGCCAATGGTTGATTATTGATGCCAAATGTTAACCGACTAAATGTTATAACTAAATTACCAAAATAATTTATTCAACTAAATTTGATATCTAACTTGTTCTCTTATTTTTTGTTCTTATGTATTTCTTATTGGTAGAATTAGTAATATGGGTCCAGCCCACGAGTTAAATCCACCAACCCATGGTGGGTTCGATTATCAAAGATCAAGATCATTTAGATGTCGGACTTTTTGATCAGTGCCCCATAATTTAACATTTCACTTCTATAGCTTTATTACCCATTAGAGACCTTAACTAAACCACTTGAGAACATTAAATGGGCTAGAATTAGTTAACCAAGTGACTTTACAAATTTTCAAAATAGTCACTATTCAACTGGTAACTTAAAAATTTTGGTTAACTTTGAAAATTTATAACTAATTCTATAAAATTTTAAAACAAGTGGTTTATACCTCTAATGAAAGTTTATTCAATTCTCTATAGGAAAAATACTCATATAAGCAAGTTAAAGCTCAAGCATCTCCTTAAATAGCGAAGTTTTATTGTCGTGACCAACTTCAAACTTCGTAGTGGTGAACTTTTCTGACCACATGAGAATTTTCTCTTGAGTGTACTTCGCTATGGTGAAGCTTTCCCTTGGCCCCAATGAACTCCTCTACATTCTGAGCACTTTTGTTGATGCGTATTTTGGTTATGTCGTGACCAACTTTTGCTATTGTCAAATTTATGGTTTTCAGCAGAAATTGAAAAAAGCATAAATTTTTACATAAAACTCCAAATTAAGAAAACTTTAACCCCATTTTAAAGCTCATACCATGAACTACTTGCCTGTAAAGTTTCATAGCATTTGGAAATCATTTGCTAATATTTGGTCTAATTATTCCATATTAAGGGTGTTGGACTCTTTTTAGTGATTTTATATGCTCAACTCTACTTTCTTCATGCATATAACACCATAACTTGAATAACTAGCATAATTGACATATACCTACATCACTTAATACTTAATTGTCACAAAATAGCATCTTAGCATACACTCATTCAAAATGCATATATACACAATAACATGCACACCATATGCAAACTCTACTTCTTCATGGAAACCCCTTTTTACTTACTCTTGCTCCTCCTTGCCCTTTTTTCTTAAGCTTGTGTCAAGAATGAAATTTCAAAGAAATCCTAGTAGTAATGATCTCTAACTGCCACATTAACATTCATGATTATTCATATTCAAACTAGTATGCTATGAAACTATTAACAAAACCTTACTCATACTATTTTATTTACATAAGTCCAAGGCATCATTGCATAGCTACAACCATGCATATTTACAAGCAAGGATTTACATGTTATATAACTACAACCGTACATTACACATGGTAAAGTAACGTAAATAATAATCAAATGTAATGTAAATATACAAGTTAGAGTTTATACTAACTTGAATATTTTCCTTTCCACTTGTCGTCAAAGGCTTCCCTTGCACTTTGGAACTGTTCTTGACACTTCAACACTCCTGCACTTGTCATAGGGCAATTAGCATCAATACTAGGCCATTTCTCATTCATTATAATACTCCAACCACTTGGGTTGTTAGCTTCTAACTTTGCTGAATGTGATCCTGATGCTTCAAAAATTGTGTTATTGCCCATAATCTACACAATTTTTCCTTCTAAATCCATTGGAAGTATCAAAATATACAAAATCACACTCCTTTCTCCTTTAACCTTAGCTAGACGAAATGTACTGAAAAGTGGGAGAAAATGAGATTTTGCAAGATGTCTTTGCATACACATGCATAATCCTATTCCTATATCATTTTCCAACCATTTAATATCATTAAGACATGCATGAACATGCCTCATTATTTTTTATCAGTAGCCAAGACATGGGTTTAATTTGAAAAATTCATCTCAAGTTTAAATCAACTCAAACTTACTAGCAATATATCACAAAATATGCATAGAGTTTATTTAGAGCACTTATTTCTTGTGATTCTTGCTCTGGTTCATTTTCTCTCACTAGCCCTATTCAAGACTACTCTTGAAACTCTTTAATCACAAGCTGGGAAGAAAATGAACCAACTAAATAGAATATCACAGCCCATAGATAGATTTTGTAGAAGAAATCAAGCATAAACATCAACTTTACCTTGATCTTGGATTGATTTTCTTCTTCTCCTTGACCTCCCCTCTTCCACATCTTCCCTATCTCTATTTCTGGCTGAAGCACCAAAAATGGAGGGCTCAAGTGGATGGAATTCACTTAATAAATCAGCACACAAGTGCTAAAAATAATGTGGGGTCTACTTGTACTGTTAGATCAACTTTATAATAATAAAATCTACTGCTCTGATGAATATCGTCTCTTGTTTTTCTATCTTCAAATAAGAGCATGACAAGTGGAATTATCTCATCCCACAACCTACTTTTCCAACAGTCCAATTACTTTATTTGATTTCCGTCTACCGGAAATGTGTTTTAGGAATCCTCTGAACACTATGCCAGTGCAAAGTCATTAAAATTCCTATAATTCAATAGCTCTTTAGGGTATTTTTCTTAGCCGCAATCTCATTCCAGAAATTCCTTTAATTAATTTTCTTCATAAAACCTGAATTTGAGGATTTTCGGTCTCTTTCCTGTTGTTCCAGTAGATTGTTTCTAACTTTTTACTGGAAACAATTTTATAAATTAGAACATTCTATGAGCTATTTTTATCCACTTTAAAACTAAATTTATGAGGTATTTGAACAATTTAAATAATAATATTTAACTAAAAAGTCATTAAATACCAAAATATTAAATACATTAGAAATTTTTCCGCAAAGGCTATTTTTGTTCATTTAAACTTAATTACTTAACCATGCCTCAATTACTAATTAGTGGATTTTTCTCTACCTTTTGTGCATGGGTTATTTTCTAGTATTTTGGTCAAAATTACCAAAATGCCCTTATATTTTAGAAATGCCATTTAAGTCCCAAATTCCAAATTCCACTCTAGTCCCCAAATTCTAGAATGACATTTAGGTCTTCACTTTGTTTTCTATTTGAAAACTGGTCAGCCTTGAACCCTCCACGCATCTGTAGCAGTTGTTTAGCATTCATTTCTAATTACTGAAAATTTAGAATATTACACCTAAAACATACCCTCGGCGGCCTAACCCGCCAAACCACTTTTTTATTTAAAAAAATAAAATTGATATATAAAAAAATACGTGACAACTTCTTATCATAATATAAACTTAATTAATATTGAATGTTTATTGATTATTATATTTAGTTTAAATTCAATATTATAAAGTGTATTATATATGTTTAAGTTGTATTGTTTAAAATTTGAATTATATATTTTATGTTCAAGTTGTGGTTTATTTTTATAAATTAATTTATGAAAAAATATTTTATTTTAAGTATTGAAAAGAAATCACAACAGATATTTCAAATTTAAATTAAAAAATATTATGGATAAGAAAAATATGATAAAAATAGAAATAAAAATAATAAAAAGGTGGTAAGATGAGTTAGATAAATCCCCACCCGCATGCAAGCAAGGCAGGCTAGTCTGCTTTACCACTTCGACGTACTATCAAAAAATATTTTCCAAATGAAATAAACACTATTTATTTATGAAATTTTTAGCATGATTATAAAAGGCCATTTTAGTGTTGAAGTTTAATCAGATAATCATCAGTATTGACGTGACGTCGAGCTCCCACATTTTACTGAAGGCTAAAATAATTTATTCCATTTTGTCCCTTTACTTGTTCCCAAATTTGATTGTATTTTTCTCAATTTTGTTGTGGTTATGAGTGTGACTTGTTCTCTTGCTAAGTTATTTATTTATGTCTTTTTGCCATTCTCTTGCCAAGTTATTAGTTGTTTAGATTTGGAAACATGTTATTATAGGACTGGACACATTTTCTTTATAAAATTTACTACACGGAATAATTATATTAGATTTGTATATTAAATTACAACTCTACCGTATATATCCTTCTATAATTTGTAATTTTTCTTTTGTGACAGCTTAAGTAATGAATAATATTATTTATTTTTAATTTCAATTTAATTATGGTTGACCAAAAACTTAAATATATTTATACATTTCTTCCTAATATTCTCTTATGGAAGATCATCTTATTTGAGAGGATACATGTGAACACCTTATAAGAGGCAAATTATAGTCTATAAGAACGGAATTTTATTATTTATAGGGCCTGTGTGGAATGACGTTTTCAAAAGTCAAATGCACGTTTAACAGTGTTTTTTTCGTAAAATGAAATAATCATCTTTACATATTTATCTTAACTTACGTAAAAGTACTTATCTACCACGTTTTCAAACTGATCCATAATTGTATTCATAACAATCCAATTTTATTATTTATGATGAATATTAATGGATTTATTGACAAATTGATCGATATTGCTGATTTGATTACAGTGATGATTTAATAATTTAATTAATTAACATAGCCCCATCCCTATATCTCATCTACGCACATCCCTATTTAAACTCAGATTTTGTCTTCACATCACAACGCTTATCATCATCGGTATCACGTTTCTTCCTTCTTCTCCTTCGTCATCATCACTGTCTCTCTCCTCTCTCTTCTCTCTTCATCTGAAGCCAATCAAGCCATCAACCTCTCGATCTTGTCTTCTTCCTCCTTTTAGCCCTATCTTCCATCTTCTGAAACAATGCTTTAATCTTGAAGCTTTATCCTAAGTCCTTTCTTTCGGCTTTGGTTTATTCTCCGGCAGACACATGGACTTTACCCCCGTCGCCGCAGCAACTACCCACACCGTTTATTCCGATAACCTGACCCGACCCGTCAACGGCTCCGTCAAGAAAATCCCTCCTGCAACTGCCCCTCAATGTCCGTCCATGGTGGTTTCTTCCTCCTACTACAAGGAATGTCAAAAGAACCACGCCGCCAGCATCGGCGGCCATGCCCTTGACGGCTGTGGTGAGTTCATTCCGTCGCTGTCTTCCAACCCTGCGGACCCCCGCTCGCTCAAATGCGCGGCCTGCGGTTGCCATCGGAACTTCCACCGCCGTGACCCCCAACAAGAGCAGCCCCAGTTTCTCAACTGCTTCTACTCGTCGCCTCCGCCGCCAGCGATACCTCACCGGATTTTCAGCCCCAGCACGAGCCCAAGCCCGAGTCCGAGTCCAAGTACGAGCCCGATGTCAAGCCCTTCGCCGCCCCCGCTGTCACATTTCCCACCGCCGCCGTCATCCTTCCACTCTGCCGGAGTAGCAGTTCCCCATATGATCTTAGCAATTGGGACCAGCTACTCAGCAAAGTCGGCGGAGCATCACCACCGGCGCTTCAATTCCCCGGCGACGATGGTGAAAGAAAACCCAACTGGGAAAAAGCGGTGCAGGACCACGTTCAGTCCAGAACAGAAGCAGAAGATGTACGCGTTTTCTGAGAGATTGGGCTGGAAAATGCAGAAGGTAGACGATGGGTTGATTCAGGAATTCTGCAACGAGATTGGAGTCTCAAGAGTGGCTTTCAAGGTGTGGATGCACAATCATAAGAACACATTTAGGACAAAGAGATCAGAATCTGAGAATAATAATAACAAGGATGAAGATAACAGTGACAACAATGGTGGTGGTGGTGGTGGGGGGCTAGGTGGTGATATCGACAAGGATTCTGTGGTGAACCGTACTATTGATCATCATGCTTCTTCTGTGAATGGGTCATCTTCTTCTTGATCTTGATCCATTACTAAGGGGAATTCAAATGGATTGGTGAATTAATGAAGCTAGAAGCTTGCTGATGATGATAATGATCATTTTTGTCGAAGCATCGAAGAAAGGATTTGGTCTCTTCTTCTTCCTTGTTTAAAATGTCTTATGTTTTAGTTTTTTTCAAATGCCATATGTTTTAGCTTTTACTTTGTGTTCATAGGTTCTTCTGGAACTGGTATTGTCATTTCCTCGAGTATCTCACGCTAGCTCTACCACTTAGGTGCATCCTTATTACGCCTAACTGTAATAATAGTAATAATGATTCTTATACTTTTTTGGGAAAGGTAACAGTGATCTCGGATTACTTGTATATTTGTGTTGAAAAATTCGCTTCAAGCCAACATTGATTAAAACCATCCTCAAGTTTTAAAATGCAGTCCTCTTAAAAATTAACATGGATCTTTAAAAAAATTAATGTTAATTATTAAATCGTATGTAACATATTATAAAATAATCCCAAATGGAACGTCAAACTATGATATGTTGTCCTCAAATTTTGTTCCTTGTTCGCTTATTGCGCTTCTGGTTTTGTCCCATGACTCGTCGTGCAGATCTCGCGTTGCAAGGATTTAAGGAAATCAATTTTTCTAAATTGCTTGGATTAATTACTAAACACCTCTTTACTTAAATATCCTTCATCAAATTATTTAAAAAAAAGGAAGAAATTTACTTTGAAGAAAAATAGGGGCTGGGCAAATATGAAAGATAATTGTTTTAATTTGTTTTGCGCATAAGTTTGGTTAGTTAAACTAAAATTAGCTACTTGTCCCCAAGAATATAAAAAAAAAACTATCTTTAGTGTAACGACTACTTTTAATTAAAGCAGAAATTAGTGAATCATATTTGAGAATGAAAGGAATATATATTGACTTTGGAATGATAGAAGATTGAGTTAGGGACAAAAATGAGAGTATTATGAAGCTCCCTTAATAAATTAAAATTCAATATTAAATTAGGATCGATTTCAATCAGTACATATAATATTCTCTCCTGTTTAAAATCTAAATTTTAAATACTAAAATTATGCAATTCGAAAAGTTGCTTAAAATTTATGATAAAGATAATATATGTGTAAAAAATATTTTAATTTTCTAGAATACCCGAGGAAGTTGTTTTTATCTGAAGGGAGTAATTTAGAACCACTCATTTAAAATTTCATGTGCAATTTGCCCAAAATTAAGTTATATATATATATATATATAATGATAATGTTGGATGTGATGTTGCTGCCCCATTAGCTGCATGTGAGGCAAATCTTTAAGTCTGCAGCTATCTGCAAATTTGTTGATATTCATTTATTATATTTAAGAGAGATTAAGAGGGATGGTAGGGTGTAGTATGACTTACTCAGAGGAAAAGGATAGAAGTGGTCCTAAAGAAGTTCCTTTTTGGAAGGAAATGGGAAGGATGAAAACGACCCCTTCTTTAAAAATTAAAAAAATTGGTAAAGGTGAATAAATATTCATGAGGTTTGACCGTAAAAATGCATATGCTTTTTTAAACTGCAAAACACACAAGCTTTTAAAATAAGAGCAAAAATATCATCTCCGTTAAGGTAATTGTTAATTTGATTGGAAACTTACAAGACCATAAAAATATCCAAAGTAGTTGATGTGCAAAAATACCAGAGGGTTTTTACCCAAAGGGCAAAAGCACCCATATAATTTATTTGGAAGTGCAAAAATACTCATAAACTTTTAAAAATATGAGAAAAGTTCCATTATTGTTAATCCTTATTTTGCTGATTGTTAATTTAATTGAAAATGTTGACATGAATAATGATTCATGCCAACTTTTCATAAATCTTTTCATAATTTTGGTACTTATTTTTCATACTTTTAGCAATCATCTTTTACATTTTTAACAATCAATTTTTCAATTCTTGGTAGCCATCTTAAATATTTTTTAGACTTATTTTCACGTTTTCAACCCTAATAGTTAATTATTTTTTTGTACTGAAAATATAGAAGACCAATATTGAAAACATTTCAAGACGTGCTAGTTTGCCTTTTTTTTACAAGTCACTTTAAGAAAATTTCATCCCTTTGAATGTGACGATCTAAAAACAGGTTTTGATGTTCTCATTTACAAGGTATTTTACAAAATCCAAAAAAAGTAGTCAATATATTTTTCATAAACGTCTTTGAAAATAATGGGTAGAGAGAGGGAGAATCAATGAATTTGGTCATAATGCATTTATGTTTGGATACACTTTGGATTCAGAGTGTATTTATTCTGTTAAAAAAATTTTTTTTACTCAAAATGTATTTTAAAATAAGGAGTTATCATACGCCAAAGTCTGCAAGTTAACTAACTTTTGCATTTTGAACCCACAAAGTTGTTGCCAAATACACACGATGTAGAGAATGAAATTTAGATAGGGAGGACTGTTTAATTTAATAATATTTTGAAAAATGGATAATGGAACACATAAAATAATTTTCTCAATAGATATAAAATAGCTTTATAGAACCAACCCACGATAATTTCAGTAAAATGATTGAGTTTGAATATGTGTGGATACAGAAAACACATTTGAAAACTATATTGATTACTCAATAATGTTTAAATATTCAGTTAAACTCAGTAATGCTTGAATATGATATAATTAGACAATCATATTAAGAAAAAATCAATTTAAAAATTCAATTTTACAAAAGCAATATTCTACTTAAGCGAAGAAAATTGAAATTTGAGGAGCGAAACCCGTTTCAGTAAAACTCATAGGTAATCTACTCATCGTCCGTGGGTTCAACCAGCAAAAGATTGGGCCAGTACTCTCGCCTAAAAGGGAGATGGTTCGATCCTGGGAGAGGTCACTTTCTTGTGATTTCAGTCGTGGCGCTTGGGGAGGCATCTCCGTAGCTAAATGAAGCTGGGTGATTCTACCTGTGTGGTCACATAGAAAAGGGCTTGCTTGTCATGCTCCCGTGCCTACAGGGACAGACCCCAGTGGATCATGAGTTAGAGGCCCTACCCTTAGATCGTGGGTGAGCCCAACCCCTTTCCTAAAATTTTTTCAACTAAAAAAAACTCATAGGTAATCTTTCACAAAAAAAAACCTCATAGGCGATAAAATAGACTTGCAAAAATAAAAGATGAGTTTGCGAAACTGGATTTGGATCAAACTATCTTCTAAGAGTACATTTAGATTCTTACTTCTAAAACAAACACCTCAAACTATAATATAAAAGATAATTGATTTTGATAATAAAATTAAAAAATTAAATACATTACTTAAAAATATCTGTATTTATTATTTTTTCTAAATCAATTATCATGACTTAAATGATATATAATCTAATTACATAAATAAATATTTTTAAATAGTGCATTTAGATTCTTTAACATCCCCAACAAAAATCAACTGATTCTTATGTTAATGGCTGGAAGTAGTATACACAATTACACACATACACATAATTATTTATCTTCTTTAATGTCTCCAGTAATATATATACACAATTACACTCATAGTTCTTTAATCATATTTATAAATAATTTTCAACATATTTTACATAAATAAAATACTTTTAAACTTTATTAACTCCGTAATACAATTCAATAGCTTCCCAATTTTATTCCTTTTAAATACTATGGATAAAAAATATAGATCGATATTAAAAATTTAAGGATATCATTAAATAGGACTAAAAATACTCTTCTTTATCCATATTATAAATCGATCCAAAGGAATATCCACAGGGAGAGTAATAATTAGGGGAGAAAAAGAAAAAAAGAAAAAGAAAGCTGATCATAGCAGCATCGAAAAATTTAATTGACGTGTCAGAAGAAAGACAGTCTTCTGGAAATAGAAAGTGATAGTTAAAGAAAATTAAAAAGAAAAAGAAAACTGAAATATTCACAAAACAAATGTATAGTTTGAGATTAAAGAAAGTTATCTTATGGTTGTCTGTGCTTAAAAGGGAAGCCTCATGGGTTTGAGTTGGTTAATGGAAAGCAAGGATAAGCACTTTCTTCTGCCATCTTCCCAAATTGGGTTGGTTCAATGAAGCGGCATGCAATTTTGTTTCTCTTTGATTCTTAATTAATTAATTAAGATCAATTGCTATTGATGAGCCTTATCTTGCTAAAGAATAAGCAAAGCTGCTTTGGACAGCCAGCCACTGTTGTTTAATTAATAAATTATACTCCTTCTAATAATATAAGACCTTTTTATATAGTTTTTATTAATATTATAAAACTATTTATTATTTTGATATTTCCTAATTTCCTAAAGCATTAAATTTTCATATAATTTACTTTTTTATAAGTTACCATATTAATTGTTATTCATATTTAATGTTGATGAAGTTGAGTAAAAAAAGATTATTTAGTTTTTAGACATGATTTTTCAAAATTGTATTTTGATCATGGTAAAAAGGCTACTGGAGCTGACCTATGATTTAAATTGAAAGGAATAATGAATTTTTTTAAGATTGTAAATTGTTTTTACAGAAATTAAAATTATCAATCAATTTTAACTAAATTCCTGAACTTATAATATGAAGTCCCATTTGGGGACGCGGTAAAAAAGTACTTTTACGTAAGTTGAGGCAAATATGTGAAGGAGATTATTTCATTTTACAAAAAAATTATTGAACGTGCGGTTGAACTCCCTAGAAGTTCAGCCAAACGGGGCCAATAAGTAATTACGATAAGAATAGAGTAATATCATTTATAAGTCATACAAATTACTGCCATCCAGAATTTTTAAATTATGAATAAGTAGCAAGTTTGATCCAATTCAATTAGAAATTTAATAAGTTGTTAATTACGCCTTTTTTCCTCGTTTTTGAAGACAAGCCCATAATCTCCTCATTTAGTTCTTTCTTAAAGCATGCAGCTTTTTCAAAGGATGGAGTGAATAGTGATGGACCACACAGCACCTAATCTGGGCTTCGTAGTTACGTTATAGTTATGAACTTGTCTACTATTCATAACACAACTTATTGCTACCTCCAGTCTCAATTCTGACAACGCCACCTTTGTTGAGCATATTTAATTGTAAAATATTTATCTTGTAAAATAGAATAGTAAAGGTGGGTGGATCAAGATTTGGACAAGTCCTTTGTTGAGGCATACTCTAGTTATTGCACATTAACATGTTGCCAGAGCCCATGGTTGGACTGGGAAAATATGGATTCTGGACTTCAGCATCGTGTGTCTCATCATCTGTGTAATTCAAGATTAGGGTACAAAGTGGCTGCCCTTCATGGCCTGCGGTTCAAAGAAAGACACACTACTTTGATAATCGCTTTCTATAAAAGTACAACACCGATTAGCCTTGGTCAAAATCATAGATATACAGCTACATGTTTGATACTGTCTAGAGATGCACAATGTCGTTAAGATCATATCAGTCAAAGATTTTCGCTCAAGATTTCTGTTCAGAAACACGTAGTATCGTCAAGCTTTGAAATCGTCCTCTTCCCACTTGGGCTTGATCACCTCCATTGGCCAAGGGTTCATGCTTTCAGAAATATTCGCCCACAGAAACTGTCACTATTCTTTTCAATTCAAGGTCACTTCTACTTCAGTCTTGGCACCATGACAAAGCCAGGTGAATAAAAGTCCCAAACTCTTGATTTTTAACACCCTCTTTACTTTCACCTAGTTGATGCCCAAATCATCACCCTTATCTCACAGATTCTTTGTGGATACGAGAACTAGAGCCGTGAAATCGGCGCTTAATGGGAAGAATAAACTAAACTGGGATTCGTTGAAGGCACCTATAGTCGTGAGAATCAAGAACCTCACTACAGAGACCGATGGGATTGGTGTGACTCGGTGGTACTTTCTTGGCTCATTCTTGGCTCATGAATTTAGTTGATAAGGAGATTGCTAGTGAAACAGTATTCTCTCTAAACTCACACCATTTTTGGTTGGATCTTAAAGAAAGATTTGATGTATCTGATGGAGCAAGAATTTTTTGTTTGCATTGATTCATTAACTCATTCACTCTGAGAACCATGCCTATATCAACATATTATACTAATTAAGCTGAAAGAGCTATGGGATAAATATGCAACATTTGTATCTGTACTGAGTTGCCAGTGCCATTCCTCTAAGCAATATGCTAAGACTCTTCAAATTTCTCATGGGGTTAAATGAGACATTTCATCAAGTACGTAGTCAAGTATTGTTAATGAAGCCTCTGCCATCCTCCAATTAGGCATAATGCATGGTCACTCAAGATGAAACTCAGAGACAGATCAAATGGACCACAAATCGCTCCTTTTATTTAAAGGTTCTGCAATGGTGTCTAATGCCTCAAGAGGGGGTTAGGGTCGAGGTAAAGGCCGTGGCGGGACAGGTGATAAAAGGAATGCAATTATTATCATAAGAAAGGGCATTAGAGGGAGAGAGAGCTGCTGCCATTTGATTTGTTTTCTAGCCAGTTCAGTCCAATAGGCCTAAATAGGACCAAGAAGACCAGGCAAAGCAAACTGCTATGATCGACTCAGCTAAAAAATCATCCACTAATTATGACACGATATCTAAAGCACCCTTGTTCACACATGACCAATACCAGCACATTTTGGAGCTGCTCGAACGCAATTTAGATACAAATGTAATCGCAACAAGCATCCAAGCTACCACACCATGTTTCCCATCTATTTAAATACTGAATGGATTTTGGGGCTAGCTATCATATAATAAGTAGCATATTATATCTCGATAGATAATAATGTAGGCCATATCTTGATCGACCAATGGGTTAAGGTGCCTAGTGGTGGGGGAAGAATGAAAATAACTCACATAGGAGAAGTTCAAGTCACTGAAAAACTTTTTATATGCGAAAACTTTGATATAATTTGATTTTAGTAGCTAAACTCACTTTAGATAGTTTATCTGATACTTATTTCTTCCCCAACTTTTGTGTACCGCATGTGTAGAAAATAGTTTATGATAGTGATAATTAGTCCATTGGGCCTTAAGCCCAATAAGCTCAATGAGTCCATTTGTTTGCACTACATAAGAGCTACTCCCTTTGTAATTGGAATACTATCATTGATTCAATAATACTATTCAACATTATTCATCTCTTAAATTATTCAACATGGTATCAGAGCTCTGGTTCGAAGTTGAGCAACTGGACGATAAGGGAAAGTCAGAGGTGAAGGTGACTGGCGGCGATGCTGATAATGACGACTTTACATCGAGGCGACAGCGATAGAAAGGAAAAGGAGACGGAGCCGAGACCACACCGAGGTTGGGTTTGAATTTCTTGGTTTCCCCTGATTTGTGGCAATGGACGCCGATGTTGACCGCTATCTGGTTCTTGGATTACCTACCGGCAAGGAAGGGGCTAAACTAACAGAGAAAGAGATCAAGAATCGTTATTGGGAGTCCAAGAACTTGCGAAACGAGGTCAAGAAATTGAATGCAGCGTTTGCCTTGAGCGAGTTCTTTCAAAGCCCACAACAGCTGAACGCAAGTTTTATCTGCTATTTGAATGCTCTCTTACTTCGTGATTCCAAGCGCCATTCGGTACTCTAAAA
>JANTPZ010139844.1:0-16529 GCA_025593235.1 Vachellia pachyceras | reverse complement strand
TACTCGAGTGTTGGCTTATGCTGTGAGCAAATGCTGGAAGTGTTAGCTGACAGTGTTGAGAAAAATGATCAACACTCGAGTGCTGAAACTCAGCACTCGAGTATTGGCAATACTTTCAGCCAATACTTGGAGTGTTGACTTGGAGAGTTTTCAAAAGGCCACAACACTCGAGTGCTAAAACTCTGTGCTCGAGTGTTGTCTCCTGCTATCAGCTTTCACTTGCAGTACTCCATGACAGCATTGTTTTGAAATACATTTTTAGCCTAATGCTCGAGTATTAACTTCCAATACTCAAGCATTGGCAACACTCTATGCCAATGCTTGAAGTGTTCACTCAGAGTATTGATCAAAAACTCATTTCCAAAGAGCAGTACTCGAGTGCAACAACATAGTACTCGAGTATTGATAACACTTTATGTCAATACTTGAAGTGTTGCCTTAGAGTACTGAATTTTCTTAAAAGGTGCAGTGCTCGAGTATTGAGTTCCAATGCTCGAGTACTGTCAACACTTTGACACAACACTCGAGTGACTTCATGAAGTATTGAATCAACATGTTCAAACTTGGATTCTGAAATCATTTTTGCAATCTTTTATCATAATTTTGTTATCATCAAAACAACGTTCCAACATCTAATTCATCATCTTAATCGTCAAATTAGCCTTTATTTTGTTTAGCATAAAATTATGGATATTACACTCTGTCCCTACAATTTTGGGCATTTATTGCACATCTTAAGCTTTAATATGAGAACTAGAACACATTATTTGGATGAGTGGAGTGTAAGTTATGAAGTTTTCAAATTGCTGTAGAAAAACTGGAAAATGACATTTTTCTGGTGAAGCAGTGGGCAATTTCGTTGGTTTGATGAGGCAAGGAGAAAACTATGACACTACTTATTATTTTACCTTTATAGAGGATGGAAGGAGAATTAAATAGAGCTTTGAACCACTGCATTTGGAATTTTGTAGATTAAGTTATGAAGTTTTAAAGATTGATACAGAAAGCTGAATTATTCATGGTGTAAGCTAATCTTAAGTGCTCATCAAGTGTGATGAAATGTCTAAAAGAGATAAAGACTCATTTAGATGTTGTCCATGAATTTTACTTTGGGAGATTCATTTAGATAATATTGTGGATTGAGTATGGTTATATGTTGTTGCTAGGAGGAGGAGAAGGTAAGTTGGAAGCTGGAGGATAAAAGAAGAGTTATACGTTAAGAGCATAATATGTGAGTGAATAGTGTACCATTATAATTTTTATAAAGTGCATTTTACAATCTTTCATATTTTTAATTTATTTATCACATTTTAAGCATTGTTTCAGAGTTGAAAGTTTATTGGAATTATTTCATCTTCTCATAAATATTGCAAGGAGTATGATTTATGAATTTTAGTTAATGTTATTTATTCTTTCCAATTTCTACTTATATAGGATATTCATGTATAGAATTGAAGGAAAGCTTTTGACATATTGATTATTATAAAGGTTAAATTGTTATAGTATTTATTCGAAATGTTTTATCACTATATTTCATGCATGAAGATAGCGAAAAGAAATTACATTCAAATGATACGTACTCCATGCATGCCTGAAAATGGTTTGAGATATTACTTGAAAACTATAATGCTGGAACTTTGGTTATACATATGAAAAAATAGTTTTCTTATTAAAGATTTGGTTTTGAAATAGATTTCATGCATGCTTGATAATATTTTCGAGAGGACTCAATATAGAATGCTGGTTACTAACAGCAGTACTGTTAGTCCTTGGTGCACTATGGTTAAATTACAAGCTTGCCTGTTATTTGTGGGTATAAACTCACACTTGTTATTTATGGCCTTGAGCCGCACTTGTTGGTTACTTACCCTCATGAACTATGTGTTCACGCTTGTTTTCCTGGCCTCGAGCTGTGCATAGTTATTTACCCTTGTGAACTGTGTGTCCATGCCTGATGTTCTATTTTGTTGAAGTCCTACGAAAATATGAGATTTGAAAATCATCTTTTTAAATTGATTCTATAACCAATTGTTTTAGTACTTATTTGAAATTATTGATGAATGATCTATTATGTAGTTTTAGGTATAAATTGATTATATTTTGCAAAAATTGAGATTTATGGTTATGTTATTTATCAAAGTTAAATCCCTTATGTTGTTTTGTTCCATTTAATTAAGTGTATAAATGAGATGTTATTAACTGAAAATTTACTTTTGGCTTCAAATGGCCTAATTGACCCTGTATCCCTGGTTGAGCAGTGAAAAACCTCATTGTTACTGTTCAGGTGTTGACCTATTCTGATAGCGGCTACTTGTTATATATATATATATAAACTTTTGTTATATAATTTTGAAGGCTAAATACTCCACATAGTCTATTGGTAGTATCCATGTACTTCTGTATATTCTGGGAAATTTGTATATGCTATGATGGAGCATTGCTCCAAATTCTTTTTGAGTTTTTAGGTTATTGTAGAACTTTTAGGAAGTTTATCCTATAGATGAGACTTTACCAAAATTTCTACAAGAATCGCAATGCTGATAACACATGATATATTTCATGCCAAAATCTTGGGAAAAGAAAGTGTACATTTGTGTTATTTAGCATTTTGGCAAATAGCATACGTCTACAATTAAAGGCTTGTAGTGTGTGAGATCTCTCATAGTCTGTATTGGTCACTGCTAAATTTTAGGGTATAACAACTGGTCAAGTGATCAGATGATTCCCAAAAGGTTTTACTTTGCCTCCAAGTAAAAGAAATTAAAGGAGAAAAATAATTGAATTGAGAGGCTTAGATTTAACCAATTTGTACACTATTACAAAAATACTTTTTACACCCTATTTTTAACCCAATTAACGCCCTTTCTCAGGGGGCGTGTATGTGATGAGAGTAGAAAGTTAGGGCCTACGATGCCCTATATTATGAGCCCTATATTTGAAGATAGGGCATCGTAAGCTAGACCTATACGCCCTATATTTCAATATAGGGTGCCATAAGCTATGAATATTTTTTTTAAAAAATGTTCTAATCAATTACTGAGAAAATGTACATTTGTTGCAGAGAAACACAATTCAAATTTCAAATTTCAAACCGTAAGTTTTGGTCTCTCAAGCTTCATTTTAGGTTTTAATTAATTAATTGATGGCTGAACCATATGGAGACAAATGCAATAACAAAAGCGTAAGGATTTCTACTTAAGACTTCAAGATTTTCTACATAAATGGCAAGAAGACATTGATATCATCATATACAGTCCGTAACCTCGAAGAGGAAACAGAGTATGAATGAATAATACGAACATTAAAATTGAAAATGAAAAATATAGATATAATTCAAGAACGCAAGGTAGAGCATCATGTATGGATAGTAAAGTGCGAGCAAATGATGCGATGGAAAAAGGAGTTATTTGTTAAATTTACTAGGAAAACAAACAAAGAGAGAAGGATAGAGTTGGAGCGAGCGAGGAGGCAGCGAGGTGAATGGCCGAGTGGTTGAAACAACGACGAGCTTCCGATGGCGCAATGGAATGAGGAAGCTATTCGCTGGCACGATCGATGAGGAAGCTTCGTCGGCCTCTGGAGGAGTGGCAGCATGAGGAGAGAACTGAGCTCTTGGATGAGTGGTGATAAATACATATTGTACAAGGATTAATTGCACCTAATAATAACCTTTTTGAGGTTTTATTTGAGCATAAATATATCAATTAGAGGTTAAGAGGTTAAGTGTGTCAATAAAGGATTAAAGGACATTTTGACATATTTTTATCATTCCCTGAGTCTTTAAATGTCCACGAGGTTACATGTGTGCTTACTATGTAGGACAACTAAGAGTAAATGCTGGTTATGTGATGTGCAAAATGAAACGAAACAGGAACAATGATGCCAAAGGAAATGAACAAACCGAACTGGATGGAAAACAAAATTAGCTTAAAGATAACTAAGTGGGACCCAGGAAAAAGGAGCAGATGAGGACATCTGGCACCAGCTGCAGGGCTTGAGGCTTCGACCAGCAGATATTAGAGAGCAGCTGCATGACTTGGTCTAGAGGGTATAATGAGGCATAAGCCATTGATCAGAAAATTTTGCTGGCCTTCTCGACTCATTGGCAATCACTTCATTCCATTTTTTCCAACCAGTAAGACGTCGGCATAGGGAGGAGCTGTGCATTTGCCGCTGCTCTCTATTTTCCAGATCCATCCACTCTCTCTTGTCGACCTGCCCATGACACTATCCTCCATCTGAATTTCTCTTTGATTCTTCCCTTTTCTCCATCACACTCCATCTCTTCCAGCTTCGTCATTTTTCCCCCTCTACCGATCCTTCCATCTGTTCTTCTTATTTCCAGATCTTAGCCCCTTCTCCTTTCCATTCACAGACCTCACGCCACTGACCCAACGCAACTTCCCTCCATTTTCACAACCGCATACCTCCAGACTCAGTTCTGTCCGTCCTCGATTCATCACATCCTCAGTCTGGAGTGATTGTCTGGACAACACCGTCAGCTCCACCTCCTCTCCACCTAAATCATTTCATCCTGATCTTGATATGGTGATGCTAGGAGTCTAGGTCACATTCGTTGCTACTGTTGTTCTCATCTCAATGTCCAGCTAATCCTCTCATCCTCCCAGGAACTATGGCCGAGCTTGAGCTTCATGTATACAGGGATGTTCTTATTCTACTCTTCAAATCTATTTGTTGACCTGTGATAACATGTCAAAATACTTAATATTGCAGAGTTGATTCCATTTCTCTTTATCAGTGGTTAGTACGTTGGGATTGTGTTCATTGATATTAGTTTCAGAGATTCGCTTCTTGAGTAAAACTAGCATCAATCAGTCTTTGTAATTGATTAATTGCTTTGCTTGACTGTTGTGAACAATATTTGAGTGGTATTGATGAATATTGCTTTTAGAAGTAACGAATTCTTATTTCTGTGAACTCCTTCGTAATCGAGTTAACTGTGATAATAAGAGATATTGAGAATGAACCAATAAGAATGGAAGGCAATGAAGGCAGAGTTGTAACTCTTGGGAGGCGATTTACATGTTCATTCACTTGCATTTTCTTTTGGTTACTACATGGCAATATAAGAAGATAAGGGAATAAAAACAAATAATAGGTTAGATAATGCCTTTGGTTTGAAATTGTGATGATAGAACCATACTCATTTTAAATTGTTGATTAAGCTTGCTAACTGATTACCTTGAGACATCAAAGCTCCTTTGAGATTGACCTCAGGGTTGTGTTACTAGCTACATAATCTTGAGTATTAAATTTGACCTTTAAGCGACAAGAGATCAAGTGGATGAATCGAATAATAAGTAGAGGTCTTGTAATATCCGTGTTTTTGCTATTGACTGAAATAAAGGCTAAATCGATAACTATTATGTGAGACAGAGCTCATAGATAGAAAGTAAAAAAAAAATAAGGAACATAGTAGGCTAGAAAGATTTTTGACAGATAGGCCTAAGATACCGGATTTTATAAGAACTTTAAAGTTAAGCGTGCCAGGGGTAGGAGCAATTTCAGGATAGGTGACCCCCTGGGAAGGGACCTATTTATCATTAGATAGAAAGACTAAGAACATAAAGGTCTTTAATTATAAAGAGTAAAGGTGAAGTTGGAATTTTGGAAAAATAGAGAAAGTAAGGGCAAAATGGTAATTATGAGAAAGTAGAAGGGCATTCTGGTCATTTGACAAGTCAAAAGTCAACTGTTGACCAAAAATTTTCAGATGCCTAATAGACAGAGCTTGACTCGCAGAGCATAACTGTGAATCCCAGATTTTTCAGATTCAGACTGGATTTCTGTCTATATAATTTTGAAGGGCACAGGGGAAAAAATAATTATTTAAGGTACCAGGAGCCCTCCAAAAAATTTCGACAAAAATATGGAAAAATCCAGTGATTTTTATAGTATTTAATAAAATTATTACCTAGTGTACGATTAAGGCGATTTCCCCGAAAATCGGGAAAAAGACCTGAAAATCCCTGAAATATAATTTATTTCAAAAATTAATTTTGGACAATCTAGAGGGCATTTTGGAAAAAGGAAAAGGGCTAGAGAATCAGTGAAAAATGTAGTATTTTTTAAGGCCCTAAAAGAATTTTGCTCTCCGATTGTACGTTTACATGGATTTTAAACAAGATAAATTAATCCTGTAAAATTTGAGGAAGTTAAGGGGTATTTTGGGGATAATAAATTTTTTATATTCAAGATGAAAATATGGAGATTAAATGAGGAAGAAAATATCTCCAGAAAAGTAGAAAAAGATTTACCGGAATAAAGTTAAGTTTACTGGTAAAAGTGCAATTAAAGCAACCGAATGGGATCCAGTTTGGTTAAGGTAACCAGATTTTTAACCAGAAATTACAGCCATCATTACACCATTTTACCATCAAATAAGAAGCAAGCAGTTGTCCCTAAGGTGGCTTCATCTCAACCATTAGATCATGCTTAAATGATAAGATGAGATCTTAGCCTTTAATTCCATTTATGCATGAATTATTAAACAGGAAAATTCCCTCCACTTTAAGCCATTTAGGCTGACATATTCCAGAAGAAAAAGAAGAAGAAGGAGACACCATTTTCCTTGGAGAAAGAAGAGAAAAAGCTAGGTGAAATCCAAGGTAAGAGATGGAAGCTTCTCAAGTTACATATGATTCTCTTCCTTGTGATCTTCTCTTCACTTTCCATGGTTTCAAATTTTGACTTGATCTCTCTTTCTCAAGTTCCATAGCTTAGGGTTCTTGAGAGCAAAGTGAGAAAGAGAGGGATTTAGAGCTGTTAGTTGCAAAAGCCTCCTTGAGTTGTAAGGAGCATATTGGTATATATGTTGTTGATTGAGTTGTTTTTGTGATGTTGTAAATGTGGGAAATCATGAATATATAGGGGAGGTGCTGCCCAATTTTCCTCTTGATATAGGAGAGTTAAAAACAAGCTTTACCATACATGAATGTGAGCTTGAAAGCAAGAAAATGATGATAGAAGTTGAAAAATCCATGTTGGTGAAAGTGTGTGAAGTGTCTCGGCCTAACTAGAAAAATGGGGAAGATGAATTGTTTTGATGATTTTGATGCTTCCAATGGATCCAAAATGAGATTTTGTGTAGGGTATAAGTGAGCCCAAGTTTATGGAAGCATTAGAAAATTATAAGTACAAGTTTGGTGTTCTAGGGTTTAAGAAACTCAAGGGAATGGTTAAGGGGGTTTTGCATTGTTTCTTGTATTGGAAATGGCTCATGTTTGATTGCCATTATATTGTCCATTGTGTAGGCAAAGAATTGGTACAAGAGGTCATGTTGCTTTAATTTTAGCCATATAATTTATTTTATTTATTATTGGTGAAATCTATATAATTTATTTTAGGTCATGTGAGACGGTGGATAATCCAAGACTTTTCTACTTTTCTTTTTATTTGGGCGTCTTCTTCTTTTCTTTGCCACGTTTTCAAACTTTAGAGTTTATTTTGGTAATTAAAACTGTCTCTAATTGCTAAACTCATTTATATCTATCTAATGGTGTAATTTTATTGAGCAATAGAGTAAATTTTTGGGAGAAATTTAGTCTTAGGTCCCAAATAAGCAAGTTATTTAAGGAATGGTCCCATGGATGAAAATATTTAATGAGATGTCCCATTGACAACATGAGGTGTTGTCAACACAGCGCATGATGTTTTCAATATAAGGACCTCATGTTGTCAATTAGGACCTATCATTAAATATTTTACTCAATGGGACCATTCCTTAAATAACTTGTTTATTTGGGATCTAAGACTAAATTTCCCAATTTTTGGTTTAGGGAAGGATGTGACACTTATAATTGTAAATAACATCTATACCGACTGTTTCATCTAAATATCTACGGTATATATATAGTCAGTGGCGGAGCCACGTTGCTTTCAGTGTGGGCAAATGCCCCACCTGAAAGTTTTAACTTATATGTAAATAACTATTAGATTTTTATTTTGTACCCACTGATATTTGAGATTTGAACCCACTCAAATTATTTATACTAGCAAACTTGTCATTTGCTCGAAAATAAAAAAGTTGTCCCACTGTCCTAAGGTCCTTGCTCCACTGTATATAGTATACAGCAGATAAATATATCTTGCAGCAGGTTCTCCGTCTCGTATATCGTTATGGTTGACGAAGTTATAATTTTAGTTTCGTCATGAAATTTTTGATTCAAACATAGAATTATTATTCAAACCACATTTTGAAGTCCAAAGCCAAGGTTCCCATATAAATTAAGAACTACTGAGAAACACCATAACTTGAGATTTTTGTTCTGCTTGTTTCAAACTGCTCAAAGAGCACTTCTCGCTTGATCTTTTTTGCCCTATTTCCTCTTGATATAGTAAGGTACTAATACTCTACGTAATCTTAATGACCATATATATGAACTTTGTTCTGAATTCTTGTTTATAATTCACAAACCAAACACTGTGAACCCTCCATCAACGTAAATGGTTTGGCCTGTTATGTAGGAGGCTGCTGGTAAGCAAAGGAATGCCACCATGGAAGATATCTCATTTGGCTGCCCAATTCGTCGCATGGGGATTCCTCTAATGAAAGCCTCAAAAACCTTCTCATTTTTGAGGTGCTACAAAAAAAAAAAACCATGACGAAATGATTATTAAGAAGTACCTGTCATTATGTGGATGCAAGATCTAGTACTACTTAAATTTATCTTTATTTTGGCTTTAGTCCCTCAAATTTTAAACAATAAATTTTGATCTCTTAAATGTTATTTGATTCAAAACATTGATCCCTATAATTTAATAAATGTATAGACCATTTTACCCCTTAAAGGACTTTATCTATTGTTTGAAACTTGAGAGACAAAAATCAACATAAGGGCAAACTTCAAAACAACGATTCTATTAACCCAATCAGTAACTACCCAAATCATGCAAAATAAAATGTTGGTTAAAATTAGTTAAAACTATTAAATGTGTAAGGTGTGTAATTTTTTTTTTCAAATGCACCTTTGTTTACGAAGATGATGAGTGTAAAGATAATCAATAGGAAAAAAAAGATACAAGAGATATACACATATAATTAACTGGAGTAAAACCAAAAAGGACACATTAAATCTTTCAAATAAAGTCAAATTGGTATTCATACATAGGACCACAGAGTATATACAACACACAAATAAAATCAAGGATAGAAGAAAGTATTTACCCGTTCAGTAAGGGGTGTCTTAGTGATGCCTGGAGCGACACTATTAGTCCTTATATTGTTTACGAAGATGATGAGTGTAAAGATAATCAATAGGAAAAAAAAGATACAAGAGATATACACATATAATTAACTGGAGTAAAACCAAAAAGGACACATTAAATCTTTCAAATAAAGTCAAATTGGTATTCATACATAGGACCACAGAGTATATACAACACACAAATAAAATCAAGGATAGAAGAAAGTATTTACCCGTTCAGTAAGGGGTGTCTTAGTGATGCCTGGAGCGACACTATTAGTCCTTATATTGTTTACGAAGATGATGAGTGTAAAGATAATCAATAGGAAAAAAAAGATACAAGAGATATACACATATAATTAACTGGAGTAAAACCAAAAAGGACACATTAAATCTTTCAAATAAAGTCAAATTGGTATTCATACATAGGACCACAGAGTATATACAACACACAAATAAAATCAAGGATAGAAGAAAGTATTTACCCGTTCAGTAAGGGGTGTCTTAGTGATGCCCGGAGCGACACTATTAGTCCTTATATTGTCTTTTGCCCATTCACATGCCAAGTTCTTAGTCAGTTGATTTATTGCCCCTGCATTTCAAAACTTTTAATCACTTTTTTTACACGTTATCTTTACCATCTTTCTTATTTCTCCCCTATAAATCAAATAAAAAAAGACATTAATTAATTACCTTTCATTGCACCATATATGGATCCTAAATTTATAGCTGACGTGCTAGCAATGGAGGATATGAAAATGATGCTTCCAGATTCTGAAGCTTTTAAAAGAGGATGTGCAAGTTGGCTCATGTGGTATGCAGATTCTAGATTTGTACCAGTCAGAAATGAGAAATCCTCGGCTGTATATTCCAGAGTTGGTTTTGTAATGTTTGTTCCCACATTGTTTACCTAGTTTTAGTCATGAATATTAAACTCAGACATTAGCTAAATAAAAATTGATTATCATCGAACCTAACATCTTTCAGACTTGTGATCTATAAGAGATATATAATCTAAGTTCATGCACAAAACATAAACATGGGATGTAAGAAAAGGACAAGTAATATATATTTGTTTTAAATAGATATCATTGAAGCTTAACCAGCCCTCATATCACTACATGATAGAAAATTTATTATCATTATCATTATTATTATTATTCTAGATTCTTCTCCGTTTCTTAATATGTGTCTCGCAGTGGACTGCAATCCTTAGAAATAGGATCTACACTCTACAAAAAATTCCATGAATATTTGTGTACAGTGTGTATGCTATGTTTAGATATTCCAACCCATTACAAGGAGGAAACATGTATTAAGAAACAGAAGGATCTAGAATAATGATAAAGTCTTCTATCTTGTAGTGATGTGGGCTGATTGGGCTTTAATCTTTGCTTGGGCTTCATTAGATGTATGGTATAAGCAATTACTAACAAGGATATTAAGTTTGCCATGACATATAGAAGAAACTTTAGTCATGAGATCCTGTCTTTGTGTAGGGCACAACATGTCACAGACAGATCCAAAAACATGAAATCCCTTGGCAGTCCATCGTTGTAAGCATTCATTAAGCTCAGACGCATTCCTAGAACAAGTGTATACAACGGCACCTAGCTGTGCCAGCTCCTCCACAATAGCAGACCTGAAAGTTGTACATGCATCATTATTCTTATATATTAGTGAGATATATTATATGAAGGGAAGGTGAGATTCGGTTCTGAATGTAGGAATTAAGTAACAACTTCACATATATATACTAGAAAAACTAATCATGGTAAGAAATATATGTTGATTTCCTAAAATAACCCTGTAATCATTTGTACTAGAAATAACCCTCATAGAAATCCCTTTAATAAGCGCATTTATACTAAGGACAATTTAGACACCAAATTATAAATTCGCGAGATAAAATGGATTGGAGTCTTCCATTTTATAACCAAAATAAACTCTTTCATTAGCTCCTATATTTAGAAGCGGAAAGATACAAAGTAATTTAAAAAAGGTGTGTTGAGAGAGGAAGATACCCAATTCCTCTTGTTCAACCGGTAACAAGAGCGGTCATACCCTGAAGAGACCACCGGCTGCTAATTGCATTAGTTTTTGCCTCTGCCATTTCTCCTTTTTTGCTCCTTTTCACTATCTCTCAAGTTTCAATGATAATATATGATATGCTTAACAATGCTCAAAAGGGTTATATATAATGACCAAGACAAGGAGTACATAGATGCATTGCTGGATAAAAATAAATAAATAAATGGCTAAAGAGCAAATTTCAAGTTAGCTTTCAAATATAATATATACGCGCGCTCGCGTGTGTGTAATCTAAGCCCAATTCTGTTTGGTTCCTTTTGAGGATTTGCCAGAACTCACAGTAGCCACAGGCAATGACAGAGAAGAGAATCTTACATTATATAAAGGAAATTAAACCACTGGAGTGTTTCAAAGGGTGATACGAATCTTTTTGGTTGGTGGTCACTTGAATGCAGGACGTGTCCTTTAGCACATTAATTACCACAAGAAACATTTTCATTTGATGATCGAAATTCAATTTAATTATATTGGTCATCAAATGACTTTTCGTCATTGATATAAATTCATTTTACATTTTGATAATAATAATTTGTGACCAATGATACAACCAACACTCACCCGTTTAGCTCATATAAAAATACAACAATGAAATGTTAGAATGAAAGGGTAATATTCTAGAACAATTATTTTTCTAAACCTAAGCCTTCAGTTCCCCATCATGTGGTCTTCATGACTGATGAGTAAATTTTCTCTCAAACTCCTCCGAAGTCTTCATGATCTAAGCTAAAAAGAGATACAGAAATAAGTAGTAGGGTCCACATATCAAGTGGGTCCCATTACTCTTGTAATGTCTCTCCTCATACTTATCATCTGGGTGTGATGTTAGACACTGCTATCTCATCAACAGAAGCGTCGTTGAAAGTTTTATATGTAGTTGACTGATCTTCCAGGGACTTCTAGAAAATACGGGAGGATTAGGTGCTGGTAATGTCATTGTGTCACTTGCGAGCATGACTACAATGGAGGACATGGTTGGCCTATCATCTGGATCTTCTTGAACACAGAGCAAGCCAATGTTTAAAACTTTGTTCGCTACATATGAATCTTTTAGCATTGGGTCCAACAATTCCAAACATTTGCTTTTGCACCACAAATTCCAAGTCTGCATGGCAAGAAATTTGCAAATTTTGCGTTTGAAATTACGAATGCTTTAAGATTAGCACCATGACCATTTTTCTTTTATGATGAAATGAGATTATATAGCTAGGACAAACTTACATAAATTAGAAGACTTTGGCCATGCTCAGAGAGATAGAAGCTGCAAATCTTTTATCCACACATGATTTCTAGTAGTAAAACTCTAAAACTAAAAACATCTTATTTCACCGAAAATAATCCTTCCATAGCATATTCTGGAACCATATAACCACTGTTTTGGGAAAAATGCTCAATTAACACTTTTTAGTTATCCCTGAACCAACTATTTCTAAAAAAATTTTGAATACTAATTCACAGCACAAGGGAAATCAAGTAAAATGAGTTTTAGATGACACTTACAAAGTACCCATTATCCTTTTTGTATTTCCTTCATTTCGAGCTCCTTCAAATGTTCTTATCAATCAAATCTCTATGAACTGCTCTAAGTTCATGAAGATATAAAAGTCATTTTGCAGTCCCATTAAAAATATTTAGCCTTTGATTCCAATGTAGTTTCTTTCTATTCCCGTCATCTGCCAACAAATTTTCCAGGAAAAGATATATCAGTGGGGAGAACACATGAATTAAAGAACAGTTTAACTAACATTCATGGTCTTATTAGCATATTAAATTACATCGTCACTCTAATTCTAAGACATATAATAACGAGAGATCAAAAAATCAAAGAAATATAGGGTTTAGAAAGCATACTGAAAAGGTGGAAGTCAACGCTAGAATTTGGCACGTACTCATATACAAGTAGCTTCTCATTTTTCTATATGCAATCTCCCAATAGTTTAACAAGGTTTCTATGTTGCAATTTCGCTACGAGTATCACTTCATTCTTGAACTCCTTTGAACCTTGACTTCATTCTTGTGAGAGTCTTTTAACGGCAATTTCCTTCCCATCTGGTAATATTCCCTAATGAAAAGATTAATAATATTTTTTAAAAGAAAAAGAAAAAGGAGATCTCATTTGACAAGTATCCGAAGCTTATTATCATATGATGATGCGCAATAACATGTATGTGTATACTGTGACACTCCTTATTTTCCCTATAAGCTTCACAATAGATTACTAATGAACCACTCTTGTACCTTAAATAACTCAAATTAACCAAATGAGTGAAATGGAAAATTTTCAAAAAATGAGTTACTATTCATTTGGTCAATTTCAAGATTTTTAACCCAATTTTAAAAAATCATAACTAATTCTAGAAAAATCGAAATTGAGTGATTCCAATTTCTATTTGAAGCTTATAAAGTAATCTACAGGGTAAAAATACTCACTATTCCAAAACTTGCCCAATTGATACAGTTAATTCCGTGAAGATGTACTGTTTATTTGGTAACTTTCCATTTTTCCATATTTATTCCTTGACTTTAGAAAACCATAACTTTTATAAGATCAGACTACTCAGGAATCAAGAAAGTAATGGTCATGCATAGGATGATGATGTCATCCATGCCTAATCCTTGACCGAGATAACGTGTGACAAAAGGGATGTGATGTGGTTGCATGAAAGGTTATATCGTATTACGACATCATATGATTTGGGTAGTCGCGATATCTTGCTAGAGGCCACTTACGACTTGTGGGCTAATGCTGAGATTAGCCCACTGCCAACTTCATATGGGCCTACAGGGTCGTACACAAGAGCAGCCCAACATAAGCTTTGATTCTAGGGTTTATTCGAATTTTATATATGTGTAAATATATAAATTTGAAATGAGAATAATATTAGATGTTAGTTTTAATATTTAATTTACTTTATAAATTAAATAACTAACATTAATATTCAGATTTAATTTATAAAGATAAATTAAATTTGTTGGCTCACTATTTAGATTAATTATATGGATATGATTTGATTAAATCATATTAATCCAAATCAGAATTGTAAGATTTGAATTTCACATTTTGAATTTTGAATTTCGAATTTTAAGATTAATAATGATTAATCTTGAATACCTTTTGAATTTTTAATTTCAAATTTCAAGATTAATAAAGATTGATCTTGGATATCCTTTTTGAAATTCAAATTTCAAGATTAATCTTGAGTATCCTTTTGGAAATTTGAATTTCAAGATTAATAAAGGTTGATCTTGGATATCCTTTTTGAAATTCAAATTTCAAGATTAATAAAGATTAATCTTGAATAACCTTTTAGAAATTCAAATTTCATGATTAATAAAGATTAATCTTGAATATCTTAATAAAGATCAATCTTGAATAACCTTTTAAAAATTTAAATTTCAAGATTAATAAAGATTAATCTTGAATATCTTCTTGAAATATTAATAAATATTAATTTTGAATATCTTTTGAGATATGTATTCGAATTTTAAAGATTAATTAAAGATTAACTGTAGATTCTAGAAGCGCTCCATGCATATTAGGACTCATGATCAAGAGAGTCACATCATTTGAATCTAATTGAGAGCCATAGAAACCCTAGAGAGAGTGAGACATGAGAAGCGCTAGCACGCTGCGATTGTTGGGAACCGTTCACGTGGATACCGGTAGAGGGAGATGATCAAGAACGTCAGCTCCTCATGATCGAAATCAAGATGTGGAAGGTCGTGAAATATGAAGAGATCCAAAATGAGAGACGCTTCGAATCCAAAATGAAAAGGTATGATGACTCTATATTCTCAGTCTAAACACCTTTGACAGATCTCTACGGGGATTAGAAAATTTTAAATTCCACTGTGTACATTCTAATCCAACAATGTGGTGGGAAAAATTGTATAGGGTAAAAGTAAAAGCACAATTTTGGAAGCATTAGAATCACAATTGGCCAAGTTAAAGGCTAAGTAGTCAAGAGAGAGTTTTATGAGTTCTTTAATGCTATAATGCATGAGAAATGGCCTAGTATTGATGCCAAGAGTGCTATGTGTCACGTGCTTAGTGATTTACTTAATGAAGCACCGTGCGGCCTAGCAAGATTCGTGCAAACCCTCACTCTGAACTTGCTAGTAAGCCTTCCAAAAGACTTAGCTTAGTTTGGGAACTAAGGAAGTCTTAAAGAGAGAACTTGAGAGAGATGGAACTTGGGAGAATGCTCTTGTATTGCAAGATTGCTTGATGGTTACAAATGAACCCCTTGAGGGTATTTATAGCCTTCCACCATCTCAACGGACGGTGGAGATTGATTCGATCTAACGGCTCCTATTCGCCTTCCAGAATTCTCTCCTAAAATATCTAGATATTTACACATTGAATTCAAACATGTGAAAAATGTGTGGAGAGTTCTAGAATGGCTAAATATATACAAGATATATCTAGAGAATTCTAGGGTTCTCTAGAGTGGACCATGACATATGGCATGTGTAGGAGTATTAAATTTCCATGAGGAAGGCCAAGTTCAAGTAGAAGCCATTCAAGAGCCGTTGGAAAGTTAAAGCTTTAAGGTAGCAAAACATCTAACTTTTACGTCTACTTTGCATTGATTGTTATATATGTTAGTTGCCATGTTTGATGTGTGGTTGTAGCCACTTGAAATGTAAAACCTTGCCTATGAGAATGCATGGTTTAGCTATGTAATGATTGCCTTGGCCTTGTGCAAATGTGATAGAAGTAAGGTTTATTACTCATGTTACATGGCATAATTGTTTATATTTAGATAATCATACATGTTGATGTATTATTAAAGATGTTTGCTACTAGGATTTCTTTGAAATCTCACCCTTTCCAATATCAAACAACAGGCACAGGCTCAAGAAACAAGGCCAAGGAGGTGCAAAGGTGAAAGGTAAGTGGCCTTTAAAGTTAACGGAAAGGTTGCATATAATGTATTGTTTTGTTGTTGATGTTGTTAGAAATTATGCCTTATGGGGTAATCATTGTACCTTGACGTTATTTATTTTAATGTATTTTCTCCATTTAATTATTATAGCTTTTGCATGTTTATTTATTTATTTAATTATTATAGCTTTTGAACTTTTGGATGATTGTAATATATAGAACTTTATCTCTGATAACATGTATTTTATCCAGCATACGATCATAACCTAGCTCACTAATAGCTTAGGGTGTCTAACAACCTCAAATGTTACTGGACTATCAGAGATTCTTTCCTTAATCATCTCTTC
>JANTPZ010139843.1:0-25304 GCA_025593235.1 Vachellia pachyceras | reverse complement strand
CTTGAAATATATTCCAAAAATCGTACAACGATTCATCATACTCTTGTTTTGCCGAATAAATTTCTTTCCTCATTGATGAAGTTCTTGATGCTGGAAAATATTTCTCTAAAAATGCTTTCCTCAGATTAACCCAACTTTGATAGGCATTAGCTACATGCCTCGGAAGACTCATGAACCATTCTCTTGCCTTCCCTTCCAATGATAAGTGAAACACTTTCCATAGCACCTGATCAAGTGAGGCTCCAACAGGTTTCATGCTCTGGCAAATCATCGACAATGATTGCAAATGGATATATGGATCCTCTCCTGGCAAGCCATGAAATTTTGGAAGAGAATTAATTAACAAACCTTTAATTTCAAAATTCACATCATAATTCGGGCAAGCAGCAGTAAATGGATCATAATTCACATCAGAGGTAGTAGCTTCTCTTATGGTTCTTCTTCTATTATTTACATTATTTTCCCCTATTCTTTCTGCTTCACCATTTCTCACATTACCCTCCTCTTGTTGATTTACATTTACATTCCTATTTTGAGGATTAGGTACAGGTTCGGCCATGATTCCTTCTAAAGGAACTCCTACCTTGTCTAATTGCCCTAAACTTGATTCTCCTACTTCTAATCCTAAATCTCTAACTACCATGCCTTTCTCTTTTCTTTTGCGTGCCCTACACCTCTCCCTCAATGTTCTTTCAATTTAAGGATCAAAAGGTTCAAGCTGATTCTTTTTGGGCATACAAGAGAAAAATTGCAAGCAAAAAAAAAAAATTCTATAAAACTCAAAACAAACAGTCTAAGAGTGAATGATGAGAGTATGTATAAGCGTATGAATGTGTTGGTGTATGGCCTGTGTGTATGTATGAATGAAATTGGTATGAATGAAGTGAATGAAGTATGAAAAAGGGAAGTTGGTCGCGGCGAATGTCAACTTTAGTCGTGGCGAAAGGTACCCGAGAGGGTATCTCTCGCTCAGAAATGGAAATTGGTCGCGGCTAAATTCACTTTTGGTCGCGGCGTAACACTCCCGAGAGGAATTCCTTTAAGAAATTGCGTGTTAGTCGCGGTGAAAAACGAAATTAGTCACGGCGAAAATGCGAAAATTATGCAGAATGCAGCAGAAACAGATGCAAAACCTATGATATGCACATCCTATTCTTATGCTATTCACAAAGATGCAAGACTAACAAACAAAACACAACCTAACCACTATTGGCACTTAGCTTCCCCGGCAACGGCGCCAAATTCTTAGCGTGCCCTGTCTTGCAAATCGCAAAACAGTGTCGTTGGTCAACCTTGAAAATTGCCAAGAATTAAATTTATAATCTCCAAGGGTTGTATAGTTGCAACCTAGGGTCGTTCTCACCGGAAGCAAGTCGCGCGCCAAAAGTTTTTAGCTTATGTTTGTGTTTGCTATACAAAAATGCAAAGGTGGTTTTGGTTTGATTTAAACTATCCTACTAAAATAAATCAGGAAACTAAAACTTGTTTTTGGTATTTTTGAAATCAAGGAAGACAAATTAGGCAAAACTTGAATGAAGATGTAAGTGTTATGGAAAGATCCTCTTGAAAATGGATTGAGCCATCACAGTTTACAAAAGATTAGGTAGAGTAATTGCTTTTCGCACTAAGTTTTTGAAATCATAAACCCTAACAATTTGAATGGGTCCGAAGATGCACACAGTGACCTCCTTCTATATCCCCACCACGACTTGTTAGGTCACGAATAACATGGAATGAACTCCGCCCTATGAAATCCTTGAAGGGAACTTAGTGTGTGTACGGAAATCGTAATGTGACAAAATCAACTCCATGCATGTTGACTCTAAAACCAAGCACAACTAGGATGATAAGAGAAATCAACAAGTCTTCATTGAATAAATCAAATGAACTCCATTTAGCTTTGTCAATCACAAAACAACTCAATACACAATAATCCAAGTTTGGCTCAACCGAGACCAAGTATTTACATACAAATCACATAGTCCAACTCGGATCCTAAGTAATCTATAATGTAAATACAGATTGAAAGCAAATACTCCCCTTTCGGCACTTCGAACTCCGGCTTACTCCATCTTCAAGAGGTTGGAGATGCTCAGCTCCTCATGAAGGGTGGAATCAAGCTCCAAATGGATGGATGAAGCATTGTAGATGGATTGATGGTGGAAGAATGGATGATGATAGGGTTGAGAGTGTATAGATGAGAGAAAATGGATGTGTGAGTGTTTTGCCTCTCCTCTTCCTCCTTTCGACATTTACCCTAAATGGGGTATTAAAACCGTCCTGGGTCAGGTCTTAAAGGTTGGATCGGGTTATTTCCATCTGGAGTAAAAATCAGGTGCTGATACGCGATTTTCGCCGCGGCCAACTATGTATTTAGCCGCGGCGAAACTCTCCCGAGAGTTCACCGTCTGTTGCTTGAACTTTGGCCGCGGCGAACTTATTTTACGCCACGACGAAAACATCCAGAAGTGCTGTCTTTGCCCTTTTTGCACGGAATTCCTGAAATGAAATAACAACTTTGGCAGTATCATTTGCTCATGAAGGAATTTAGGCACAAATATATCGTTATTCATGGCATATGACCCCAAAATTACATTAATCCAATTCAACAACTCCTAATCACCATTTAAGCACAAAAAGGTCATGAATGGGCCAAAATTGACTCTATGACTCTAGAAATTCAAGAGGAAAACTAACATAATTAAAGCTCAATCACTCAGTATGGGAATGGAACTCGATACTCGAGTATTATAAAGTCAATACTCGAGTGTTGACAACACTCTTTTCCAATACTTGAAATTTTCATGAAAGTGTTTAATTTAAAACGTTTTAAGCCTCAATACTCGAGTGTTTCAAAAACCATTACTCGAGTTTTGTCAACACTTTATCCTAATACTCAAGTATTCACTGAAAGTGCTGAATCATAGAACCATTTTGAACACAATAATCGAGTTATTCACAAACACTACTTGAGTGTTCACAATACTTTATTCAATAACTCTAGTGTTGTCTGAAAGTATTGATTTTAACTTTTGAGAAATACCTAATACTCAAGTTTTTCATCTCAGTACTTGAGTGTTTGCAATACTTTCACACAAGCATGCTTATTGAGTCACAGAACTTGATTAATCTAAAAACATCAATGAATTAAGCTTCATAATTCTTGAAATCATTTTGTTATCATGAAAACATGGCATCAACACAAAATAAATCACATAGTACTAATATATACCTAATTTTCTGGAAGTCATGTTGTACCCCTTTGCTGCAACATAGGTCCGCTAGTGACTAGAGATGCCTTAAAAGGACGAGTTAATATTTTCAAGTCTAGTAACTGGCACGTTTCTGTTTCAATGATGAAAGAAGTTGTACTCCAATGTTCAAGGATCTTAAACGTATATGGATGATATTTTTTGGGAAGGGAAATCATTAATATTTCTACCCTTTGAGTTTCTACTGTGAGCTAGTAGTAGGGGGTGAGCAAAAAATCCTGCCCCACTCGTGACCTATAGCTTATTAACTAGTTCAAAACCTATCCAATTGGAATCCGTGACGAGCGGGTAGATTATTTAATAGGGTGGGACACTGGTTCACCCATGGGGTGCCTGTGCTCGCCTGATTGTACTTTATTTCTTTTATATTTTTTCTTGAATTTCCAGAGCATTTAATGCAATTTTGACCCTTCATGTCCCTTCTTGAGCTTAATTTGGGAGTTAGAGTTGTTGATTTTCATTAGCTTGATTTTTGGGTGCATTTGCCATGAATAATGATACATTTGCACTTAATTTCAATCATGAGCGAGTGGTACTTCAAATATTTTGCTATTTCATTTTAGGAACTCTACCAAAGATAGAAGGAAGCAGCTCTGAAACATTTCATTGTGACATAATTCATAATTCGCCATAGCCAAAGATCAAGCAGGCGAGCAAGAACTCTCGGGAGAGGTTCACCTAGGTGAATATCACGCATCAGCACTGGATCAGGCTCTAAATGGAAAGAATAATCAACCCATCTTCTTGGATCCGACCCAGGACGGTTAATATATGACAATTAGGGTAAATTCAAAGGGATGAGGTAGAAAGAAGGCAAAGGAGCAGACACACACCATTTCTCTTCCATTTTCTCCCATTCCATTGTTCTCAGAACCCTATTTTCACCTCATCTCATCCCCAATCCATCATGCACCTCCATTCATCCATCCAGAGTCCTGAACTGCTTTCCATAAGTAGCTGAGCATCTTCCTTCCTCTTAGAGATAAAGATGGCTTGAGCTCAAAGTGCTACAAGGGGAGTAATAGTTTTTAATCTATATTTATGTTATAGATTGCATAGCTTTTGAGTTAGGACTTGTGATTTGTACGTAAATACTTGGTCTCGGTCGAGCCAAACTTGGATTACTTGTGTAGTAAATTTGCTTTGTGTTTGACTTGGAGAGTGAAGTCTCATTTCTACCTATTCAATGAGATCTTTGTTGCTCTCTTCTATCTTCCTAGTTGTGCTTGATTTTAGAGGTAATATTGTGTCGAGTTGAATTTTTCACTTGGCAATTTCCATGCACACACTAAGTATTTTTAAAGGGTTTCATGGAATGGAGTTCATTGCATGAAATTTCTGACCCAACAAGTTGTTGGGGTTTACATTACGAAACTTAGTGCGAAAATTATTACTTTCCCTTATATTGTGTGATCTATGATAGCCAAAACCATTTCCAAGATGAAAACCATCATCAACAATATTTTGCATTTCAATTATGCTTTTACTGCATTCCCAGAAATCCCACAAAGAAACTTTGTTTTGTAATTAGCCTTAAGCTCATACAATTATGAATCAAAATAATTTTCACTTGCAAAGTGAACTTAACCACAAGCCAACTAACTAGTGGTACACGAGGCTCCGTATAGAACGACCCTGGGTGTACCTTATAGTGCAATCCTTGGAAATTACAATTTTTTTATCCATTTCCAAGGTCTGACAATGACGAGTTTTACTATCATCTGTGCCATCGAGTAAGGGATCACCGCCCATTATCCCTGTTTAGCATATATTATTTTTTTAATTTTTCCCCTCTCATTGTCAGCCACAACATTAATATCCCTTATAGAATAGTAACAAGTCTGACACTCTGAATTGAGAGCCATGTGATGCATTTACTTACTTTTGCCCAACGAAAGAATTAATGAATCATCATCATTTGGGGTCCTCAGTGATGCAAGTTATCAAATCAAGAGAGAAAGCCATTAGTGATTTTGTATCAAAGCAAAGTCTAGAAACTTTCAAGTTTCAACCCACTCGACCGCTGGAGCTTGGAAGTAAATGATTTCAGAGAGGTCAGCAATGGCTCAACAGAGGTTTTGAGAAATCGAAAGATTGTCCCCATAGCTACAAGCCTCTATTACAGGTCTGTAGCTCATCATCGTCTGAGCATCTCATCACGTTGGATGTTGAACCCTAAAATCTCGATGCTCAAACTCATCTCATCATCGTCGTCTCGAGCCGCTAGCATCACAGATTCGTAGTCATTGGAGTCTAATCATCATCCCCCAAAACCTTGCTACACGAACTCATCTCAGATTCTCAAGTCTATAATCAGCATTCTCTAACTGGCAGCTTCATAGGCCTCCATCGACTATTGTGGTACTGTGCTTCTATGCCGTCTCAGCTAAGATCCTCCTACTTTAATCCCAACTTCTTTGACCAGGCTTAAATAGGGGTGATAATTGGATGGACATAGGTGGGATTACTGAATCTGAAATATTGTTTCCTTGATGCTGTAATTTTGAATTTGAAATGTTGGTTTTTGGATTTGAAATGTGGTGTGTGTTGCAAGTTTCATTTCTCCTAGCTGTGTGTGTGCTATTTCGTTGTTTGATTGTTGTTTTGTTGCCACTGGTGTTTCATTACAAGCTGCAACCTGTGAGATGTAGGGAGGTGAAAAGGGGGGTTACTGGTATGGGTAAGCTGTTACCCGTACCAACCCGCCCATTTTGACCCGTAACTGTTTGTATGGATCAAAATAAGTTTACCCACGGGTAAGAGGTAGCCCGTACCGGTGGAATGTTCATGGGCGGGATAAGGGTTGCATAACAGGGCAACCCCGCCAGCCTATTGCTCTCCCCTAGCTAGTAGGGAGCTATTTTAGGGCTTGAGAAAAGGTCAAAGAACCTATTAGAGGTAGAAGAAAAGATTGACAAGACAAATATTTGTTTTTAAAAGTAATGAAGAACAAATGAATGAAGTAAGAAAGGAAAGAAGAGAACATGTGGTATGTGGTGTGTAACACCTTCTATTTTCCCCCTATATCCTCTTATTAGATCACTTTTGAACCATTCTTGGGCCTTAGATAACTCAAATTAGCCTTTCTAGTGAACCAGAAAATTTCAAAAACGTTGTTACTTTTCACTGGCCCATTTTCCAGATTTCTGGACCAACTTTCAAAAATCATAATTAATTCTAGAAAAATCAAAATGGACTGGTTCCAATTTTCAAATTTATATTATTAAGTTATCTATAGGGGAAAAATACTCATTGCCTCCAATCCTTTTCCATTTGAATCAGTTTATTGTGTAAAAATTGTAGTTCAAATGTTCACTTCCAGTTTTTCCAGATTTTTCCCCTTAACTTTGGAAAATCATATCTCTTAAAGTACACATCCAAATTTTGCAAACTTTATATCAATTTAAAGGTTAGGATGTTTAGCTCAATCGGACCTCCTTTTCTATTTTTCATCACCATTTGAAACATGTCAGTTTTCAGGGCCTTTGGAACCCATTAATTAGCTTTGAAATCTAGCTTTTTCTTAATAATCACCAAAACCTCTTTTTGGTTCATAAATCAACCTCTTATCATGCATGACTACTTCCTTTTCATCCTTTAGCATCTCTAGCCATATTCATGCATGCATCATCACATATTCACTACTACTTCTCATAGAGGTTGAGGATTACAACTACATCCACTTGTAGGTAGAACTTAACACATCATACTATTTATACAAAATCACTCAAGCAAGAACATCATCATCATTCATCAATGATCTTTTCCTTACCCTTGCTTGAGCCTCCATCTACATTTGTTAGTTGGAAATCTCAATAGCAAAACTAACTAATAAAAAACATTGTGAATGTGCATATTATAACTTTAAACAAGTATATGATCATACAATGTGACATTTCAAACTACAATTAAAAAAATGCATATGGCCATAGCATCAAAGTCAAATTTCATTCACAAATCATCCACTTCAATCATCACAAAAATCATGCACCATTCATAACCAAGTTTCATAAAACAAAAGTTAGGATTAGTAGTCTTGCTACCTTTTTAGCGTAGCTTCCCTTTTCACTTAAACTTTACAGCTTTCTTGGATTACTTCCAAATGTGCTCTTGAAGGTCTCAACCTCCTAACCATGATACCAAGGCACATTTGGAACGCAACCATAATTTAAAGTTTAAGTTTAACTTCATATCATTAATCAAACAATAATTTACAAAAACGCAACCATACTCCCTCTTGCATTTTCAAGACCCTACAAGTTCAAGACTTGACTTTTATGGTTCATAATGCTTCTCAAATCCATTTCCCATTTTTACCCTACACAAAACTTCATTTTGGAGCCAATGGAAGCATTAGAATTATCAAAATCACACTCCCTCTATTTCCTCTGATTTTTCGAAAAATGGCCCAAAAGAGGGAAGTTTGGATTTTTCAACTTTTCTTTTCATATACATGTATATTCTTGCTTTACAACTACTTTTCATGCATTATACCACTCAAATGCATCTTTCCCTCTCAAGTTTCCAAATGGACAGCACCTCCCCATACCCATGGGGTTTTCAAAATTCCAACAAGAACACTGACTAACAACCAAAACAACAACTTTCATTAAACTACTCTTGACAACTTAAAGAGAAGCTTGCAACCTTTTAATACCTCTAAAACCTTTCATTTTCTCTTTTCACCTTTTGAAACCCTAGCCTCTCATCTTCAAAAAGAGAGACTCATTCAAGAAATCAAACTATTAGAAAGGTGAAAGAGGTTGCAAGTCTCAAGAAAAGATGTTGATTTGGGTGCTCAAGCTTGTTACCTTGTGTGAGCTTTCTCCTCTTACTTTTCTTGGCTTGAGAATGACATGAAAATGGGGCTCTTGGAAGAGAGAATTTTCAGACCATTAGAGAGGGAGAGAGTGGATGAAATATGAGGGGAATGATGGAGGATTATTTAATTAAATGATCTCTTGAAATAATGAAGTGTGTGGATTAAAACTTAATGGCTAAGTTTTGTCTTTAAGGGCTTGAGATCTTGCCACTTGTCAAGCTCTTGTAGTGAGTCAAAAATCTGTAATTATTACTCTCAACTACCCCCTTAATACTTAGGCTAATGGGATTGATTGATATCCAGTTACTTGATTTAGTTACTATTTACCCTCGGTAAACATAACTTTTCTCCGGTAAATCATTTATCTAGTTTTCTGGAGATATTTTCTTCCTCATTCCATGTCCTTCATTCCTTGCTTAGGTGCGGAAATATCTTCCCCAAAATACACTTGGAACTGCCATGAATTTAACCGAGTACCTCGATCCCGACGAAACACCGTAAAATGTGTTTCTTGCGGCCAATTTAACTTTAGACCATTAAAAATTCCTATAATTTTCCATGATACTTCAGCTCTTTTCCGTTCCTCAAAATTCTTCCCGGATTTTCCGTAATTAATTTTCTAAGAAAATCCTTTTTTCCGAGGTTTTCGGGTACTTTGTTCTCCGAACTAAGAAACTACCTTTACTGGATACTAGATAATAATTTTATTAAATACTTTAGAACCCGTCTAAACTTTTCTCTATTCAGGTCTCCGATGTTTGAGGACTACTGCTTCCTCAAATAAATACATCTCGGTCGTTTGGACCGATAAAATCCCTTAATTACGAAAAATGCCATTACTCTTTATATTTTGCCCATAATTACCAAAATGCCATTACCTTTTTCTACTCTTTCTTACTTTTCCCTTAATTACCAAAATGCCATCACTTTTAATAACATTTATCTCTTGAGCCTTTTTTAATCGAAATGATTATTTTACCCTTGTCATTTATACCAAATAATCATTTTGCCCTTTGGTCATCTTTACTTAGAATTCTCAAGACTTAGGGATTTAGTCACTCATGATCTTCCTTATCCATAGGCATTTTCCTTTTCTATATTTCTTATTATGGGCCTTAAATCATCACATAATTACCGGCTTAGCCTCTATTTCTAATCACTGAAATATACGGATATTACACTGTGGTACCATAGCTTGATGTTACTGTAGTGATGGTTAGGGTTAGGATGAGGCTTTTATAGAGATAGGGTTAAGGTTAGAGTTTTATTTGAATAAAATAATATTTTTTAAAAAATAATAATAATAACAATAACAATAAAAATATTAATAATAATGATAATATTAGAAATATTTATTTAGATATTATTGTTATTATTTTTTGTTACTTATTTTAATAAAAGATAAGTTTACAAACCTATATAATTAAATGCCTTTTATAAGGATTTTATTTTATTTTTTATTTTTCCTTCATAGAATAAATATTCAAAATTTCCTACTTCTTTTAAATTTTAATTTATTATATTCTCTTTAACCAAATAAAATCTAAACAACAACTAACTATAAATCCAAAAAAAAATGGATGTTACGTCCGATTGCCTACTGACTATGGATAGCAGTCACCTGGTCAATTTGTCAATGCCATAAGATAAGTTGTCAATCCCTTTGCAAAAGTTGTCTCATGGTATTAACAACTTTTGCAAAGGAATTGCCAATTATTCTTATGCTATTGATAACTTGTCCACTGTGCCGTCTTCATATATTATTTACTACTCCGACAAAAGTAATGACAACTCCGTTGAGTTTTTGTAGTAAACGTTGCTATTGAAGTTGTAAATACGTGCATAAATGTTGTTATTCACATTACAATAGTTGTGATTAAGTAACTAAAACGTTACTTGGTTACATGTGTTATATATTTGCATCCATTATAACATTAAAATGGTTTGGTGGCCCAATGGTCACCAAACTTTTGGAGAACCAAGGTGGACACCTCCACCACATTGTCTTCCATTTAATTTAAATTAAAAAAATATGCTTTGGTGCCTAAAAATAGCTATTGGCTGCTCGAGCTCCAATGGCTGGCGGTGATACTCTAGCAAGGGTGCATCATTCTTTTTTATATATGAGGGGCATTTTCATCTCCTACAAATTCTGAAAACCTCATTTGCTGACAGCTACCTATTGGTATTTTCCCTTATTCATTGAAGCAAATGGGGTTTGAGAAATTCAATGGGTTTTTTCTAGTCATTATCCCAAGTAAATAAGGCCTATTTATAGTTAAAAAAAAGATCAAAGTATCTTAAAAGGTACGACAATTACATACTAAAGGAAAATTTTGAAGGGGAGGAGACGGATCAGACCGGGCGGTTCAGACCAAAAACCGGTGAATTGATCCTTAGTCCCTTCCAATTGATTTCATTCAAATGCATAGTTGGTGAGCTTGCAATAAATGTGGTTAGTTTGAATCTAAAGTCGTTGAACTACATTTCATTCAAATGAGATGATCTTAATCCAAAAAACTCATGTTAATGTTAGGTAAACATTTTTTCGAATGACATCCATATCTTCTAGATGGCATGAAGATATATGTTTTATTCGAATGAATGAAATCTTATGCCAATGAGAATTTAAAATACTTAGTTTTGAAATCAAATGACTTCATTTGAATATTTTGAAAATAATTTAAATGTTTATTCAAATAGTTTATTTTCATTCAAATATCTTGAAAATAAATGTTTAATTCGAATAACTAAATTTATATTCCAAAGATCACCTGAAAACTTAGATACAAAATCGTCTATATTATGAACAATAGATTAAGATATTTCTTGGCTTCATTCAGATATCTTAAAAGTAAATTTTTCATCTGAATGAGACTCTGAAGTCCTGATTAAGATATCTCTTGAATTCATTCAAATATCTTGAAAATAAATGTTTCATCTGAATGAAAAACACATTCATTTGAATGACAAATCCTCATTCGAATGGAGTTTTGAAACTTACACAAAATTATTTTAAATATTTTGCTGATGAGTTTTGGACATGGGTATTCATTTAAGTGATTTCTCTCTCACCGTAATGTATCCTTGCTTTTATAATGAAAAGTAGAAAGGATTATTTGGGTAGACTTGCTTTATCGGCAATTTTTCCTTCATCAACAACAGAGCATCCATTCAAATGAATATTTCGAATATCAATTCATTTGAATGAAGTTTATCATAACAGAAAACTTCAACTTTCTCATTAAAACAAAATTTTATTATCATTAAAACATAAGGTTCAACAAGGCCCACTTAACAAAAACATTATTTTTGCATCTTTTAGGAAAAAAATTAAGTTAAAACAATAAATTCTTAATTTAAATTATAAATATTATTAAAGAATTAAATATTTTAGTCCTTTTGTGTAATATGTTGTCGTTTGCCTTGAACAGAATCCTTCCTCATCAGACATACTCTACCTTTTCTTTGTTCAATATATATGTCATTGGCTTCTCTTTTTGATAGTCTATAATATTCGTACATCCTCCTCAAAAACAATTAAAAAATTGCTCTCTTTATTTATCTTATACAAATTAAAATTCTGTTAATATTTTGTGAGTAAAAATTTATTCGCTGAACTTATAAGAACAAAATGATAGATTTTTGAAAATTGAGTGAAATATTTTTTTTGAATCAATGAAATATAGGAGTTAATAAAATAAAGAACACTTATATATTAATCTATAATTGAAAAGTACAAATTACAACAAATGGAAAAAAACTCTAGAAAATCAGACAAAAAATTACAAAATTCGTTAGAATACTTGCGAATAAGCAATATCTTTCATATATTTTTAAATTTTAGAGTTCTTAATACAAAATGTCCATATGAAATTCAATTATAAAAAATATAATATCATCTAAATATTTGCAACATTATCAACGAAGCAAAAACAAACATTAATAATATCAGCATTATTTATATGAATAATTTTTCAAAAAAAAAAAATGCTGGTCCTTTTAGCTTCTGGACCCTAGAGATCCTTTTAGGCCGATTTTTTTTTGGCGACTCTAAGTTATGAAGCCCACCCTTGACTTAAAAAGGTTTAAACGGCCCATCTGACAAGTTTGCCTGTTTTTCACCTCTATTTAAAAGCAAATTGAGCATCTCCTTTTTATTTTATTTAAGGAGAAAATAGCCTGTGATATGATTTTACCTCTACCGCCACATCGTGTATCTAGATGGTTGCAAGTATAACCAATAAGCGTGGGCAAAATTTTAAACATCTGAATGTCTTAAAATTTCCTGAAATATAATTAAACTTATATTGTATATATAATTGATTATTTGTTGGTTAATCACCTCAAACTATTGTCATAAATCCTATTTATTATTAATTTTGCATGTGGTTGATCAGAAAAGAATTGAGATATGACCTTTTCAGTTGAGATGGGTATAAGAATAATGTTGAACATGTTGTTTATCGGAAAAAAATAATGTCGAATGAAATTGTGTTGTTAGTTGTTTTTCATGATATGAAATTGTTGAATAATTGAGTTGCAGGTGTAATAAAATTTTTAAATAATGAATCCTTGCTTGAATTCCCCGGAATTTCAAAAAAAACAAGTTGTAAAGGAAGTTAATAAAATTGTCAAGATCGATGCAGCTGTTATCAATCACATTGCAAGTGTAGTTAATGGTTTTAATTCGTTACCCCTTGTTTGAAATTTTCCAAGTATGGAATTTGTAAAAAAAAAAAATTGTAGTGAATGACATTATTAAAATAATAAATGACTTTACAAATGTTGTCACATGTTCCACACTTCAGAAAATTCAACTAATTGGATGAACTTGTGGAAAATTTATTACACTTGTATTGAGACGCAATGGACACTACAAAAAACGGGTATTTAGCCGCGGTTAATTAGTGGCGGTTAAACAAACCGCTACTAAATGATGCACTTTGTAGCGGTTTTAGATCAAAGCGCTATTAATATACGACGACAATCTAGGTGTGACTTTTGTAGCGATTTTTCAGAAAGTTTGCAGCAGTTTCAATAAATGCAAACTGTTGCAGAAGCGAAAGGTCAACAGTAGTCGCAGTTTCGGTAGCGGTTATAGTAACCACTACTGATTTGCGTCTCAATTTGTAGCAGTTTTTTTTTCAAAAATAACCACTGCAAAAACAAAGAGTTTCTCAATTAGTAGCGGTCATGGCATCGGTTTTCACGAAACCGCTACTAATTTGCAACGGTTTGTCTAGAATTGCTACTAAATCAGCGCCTATATAAACTCCCCCTCATTTTCGCACTTTCAACCTTTCAAGCGTCACATCAGAGATTAGTTTAAAATATTTTTTATGCTTTTAAATTTAATTAATTTTTTATTTATATTTTATATTTTTTAGATATTTATATTTATTTTAAAAAATTTTATTTTATTCTAACTAAATTTTCAAATTAGTTAGAGATGGATAGAGATGTGCGTTCACAGTTGCAGGAATAGTTGTAGCAGCAGCAGATGCGGGAGCAGAGAAAGATATGGAGGCAGGCTGTGAATGTCATGCTGTAGATGGCATTCCAGGCTGCCTACCCTGGTTTTGCTCCACCTGAGCTACCTCCACTGCCGGCCATGTCCCCCTAGCCCCATTACCTCCACCACCCCTACCTCCCCAGCCCGAGGATCCCCAGCCTCCCAGCGAACAGTTATTTTGTATTATTTTGTTTATTTATTGAAAGTTTTGTATTATTTTCTTTTTCATACAAATTTTGGACACTTTTTTTGTATGATTTTGTTTATTTATTATAATTTTTATCTTATTTTCTTTTTGATACAAATTTTGTTTATTTATTCATTTACAAATTATTAAAGTTAAAATATATTAACATTAAATATAAAAAATATATTTACAAATTAAAATAAAATACATTTACAAATCATTACAGTTATAAACAGCTGCAAAATTGAAATTTCAAAATTTCCCTCTTATTTTGTAGCGATTTCATAACTGCTACAATTTTCAAAAGTCACCCATTTAGCGGTGGTTAAAAATCGCTGCAAATATGAAATTTCAAAATTTCCCTCATATTGTAGCGGTTACGTAACCTCTACATTATTCAACGGTCGCCTTGTTAGCAGTGGTTATAAACCACTGCTAATCTCAACGGTCATGAATTTGTCTTGGAATTTGCAGCGGTTTATAACCGCTACAAATATTTGACCGTTGACTAATGCACATTTTAACTTTCCAGAAGCAGATTTCTTGCCAAATTCTCCTTTCTTCCTCTAATTTCTGTCTCTAATCACACTTTCTAATTCTTGGTGATATTGCGCTCAAGTCTCATATGATGGATAAGTCATGGATAAGGTTTCCTCGCACGTCCACTCGATATTTGGCTGGATTAAACAGTTTCCTGGATTTTGCTGATAGACATGGGAAGATTAATGGTAAGATTTTGTGTCCCTCTCTAAATGTAATTTCAAAAAATGGCATGTTAAAGTTGCTGTTAGGGAACACTTGATTGTTAAGCCGTTCCCTCAATGTTACAAAAACTAGGTATATCATGGAGAAACTGGTGATGTCTTGAGAGAGTGTACCTCTGCATTCTTGTAAATAGGAGTGGAAGAGGATCGGGTTGACCCCGTCCATGATGCATTTCGTGATGCTTTTGGTGTTCATGATAATGTAGTCATAGATGAAGTGGAAGGTTCAGAACCTGAGTACATGAGGAACGCGGAAGCTCGTACTTTCTTTGAGCTCATGGAAGAAGCTGACAAAGCTCTATATCCTGGGTGTGTAAAGTACTCCAAATTATCTTTTTTAATTAAATTATATCACATTAAGTGTCTATGTGGTATATCTGATAAGGGAGTATCGATGATATTAGAATTGTTGCTCGACGCATTCCCTGATGCATCGATCCCAGCATCTTTTTATGATACAAAGAATATTATCACTAAATTGGGTTTTTAAGTATGAAAAAATCCATTCATGTCCAAATGATTGCATGCTTTATTGGGGAGAAGATGCGAATAGAGTAATTTGCAAGCGGTGTAACACCTCAAGATACAAGCCGAAAAGGAAGGGAAAGAATAAGAAGAAGAAGCTTGCAAAGATTCTTCGGTACTTTCCTTTGAAGCTGTGACTTCAGAGATTGTATTTCTCGTCTAAAACTGCTGAGCACATGAGGTGGCATGCTGTTGAACCGAATCCCGATGGTAAGTTAAGACATCCGCTGGATTTCGAGGCTTGGAAGGGGTTTGATAAAGAATTTCCAGATTTTGCGGTGGATCCGAGAAACATACGCCTTGCTCTGGCCACTGACGGATTCAATCCTTTTGGGAACCCAAGCACAAGTTACAGTATTGGGCATGTGGTATTATTTCCATACAATTTTCCTCCTTGGATGTGTATGAAGCAAAAATCATTCATTTTGTCTATGATCATCCCAGGAAAGAAAGCACCGGGCAATGATATTAATGTGTACCTACAACTCTTGATGAAGGAGTTGGTTGAATTATGGAATGATAGGGTTGAGACATATGATAAGGAGCTGTTCAAATTGCGTGCGGCTTTAATGTGTACGATAAGTGACTTTTCGGGTCTTGGAACTTTATCTAGATGGAACGTGCATACTGGCCTCGCTTGTCCTGTATGTAACTTTGACACGGAGCCATTATGCCTACTACATAGTCGGAAGTGGTGCTTTATCGGACATCGCCGATTTCTTGATGGCAATTAAGCATAGATTTAGATTGTAAAGAAATCATTTTGATGGAACACATGAAAGAAGAGGACCACTTGCCATGTTAAGTGGTTCCGATATTTTGAGTCAGCTTACTAATGTTAATTTTGAGTTTAGAAAGAAGGATAATTCAAAACGAGGTGGAAGGAGACCATGTAGTACTTTGGAGGTTAACCCGGTTCAACAATGGTGGAAGAGGAGTATATTTTTTACTCTTCCCTATTGGAAGACTAATATGTTACGTCACAGTCTTGATGTTATGCACATTGAAAAGAATGTGTGTGATAATGTTCTATATACTTTGTTGAACGAATCTAGAAAGTCCAAAGATCATCTACGAGCTAGGAAGGATTTACAATCCATAGGAATTCATCAAGATGCTTGGCCAGACGATAATAACAAGTTTTAACCAGCAAAATTCGCCTTAATGAAGCCGAATAAGGATATATTTCTCTCAACGTTGAAGAATATTAGGGTTCCTGATGGATATTCAAGCAACATTTTAAGGTGCATCGATTTGCAGTCTCGGAAGGTATTTAAATTAAAGAGTCATGACTCACATCATTATGCAATAATTACTACCATTGGCACTTAAAAACACATTGCCTCTAGAAGTGTCAACGGTGTTGGTAGAGCTCTGTTCATTCTTTAGAAAGTTGTGTGCAAAGGTTCTTATCACTGAAGAGTTAGATCAACTGCAACAGCAGATAATTCTCACATTGTGTCATTTGGAAATGATCTTCTCTCCTTCATTTTTCACCGTCATTGTGCACCTCACCATACACCTTGTCTAGGAGGAAAAATCAGAGGGCCGGTTCAATATCATTGGATATATCCCATTGAAAGGTAATCACACACATTATTTACACACATTATATATTTACATATATATAACCAATTTACTGATTTATCTTACTGTTTTTAACTTATTACAGGTTTTTAGGGAAATTGAAGTCATATGTTAGGAATAAGGCATGGCTAGAAGGTTCAGTAGCAGAATGCTATATAGGGGATGAGGTCCTAAACTTTTGTTCGCGGTACTTTGATGACATTAAGACATCTTTCAACTGTCGTCCTCGTGTTGATGATTTCCCTGATGTTGGTCCCTCAACATCGGCAGCCAGTTTGTTCCCTCCAGATGGAAGAGCAGTTTGAGGACATCAATACTTCAACCTCACTCCTAATGAGATGCATCAGGCACACCGACATGTACTCATCAACTGCAGTTAAGTAGATCCTTTCATTCAGTGAGTATCAGTACCAACCTATTATCTTATTAATTTAATGTATCTTTACCAACATATTATCTTATTAATTTAATATATATATATATATATATGTTTAATTATGTCAGAGAGTTCAGAAGTTATGTCAAGTGTCAATTACGTATCAGGGCACAAACGTCCGTTGAGGTTGATAGAAGGGTACATAAAGAATTCCCAAGTTGGTTTGCACGTCGAATGAGCAATGACAACAACCCCTACCCAGTTGATTTGACAACTCTTGCCATTGGCCCACTCCAATATGCGAGACGGTTTACCGCATACAACGTCAATGGCTTCAAGTTTTGTACAGTTTCACGTGATCAAGGTTCTCCCACCCAAAATTCCAGGGTTTTTGGGACATTCATTACAAGAAGTTATGTGAGCTCTATTGATGGTGACATGCATTTTGGAGGTGTCCCCTAATATGAAAAGCTAGTTGATATCATCGAATTGAATTATCAGGGTCAATTCACCGTCACACTTTTCAAGTGCTCCTGGGAAAATACGAGATGAGTTGGGTATCACATATGTGAATTTCTCAAGGCTCATTCACACAGGTGACTCTCTACACGATGAACCATATATTCTAGCATCATAGGCATATCAAGTTTATTATGTCGAAGATCAGAAACATAAAGATTGGAGTATGGTTGTTCATATTAAGCCCAGAGATATTTATGACATGGGTGATAGTGATGAACAGTTGACACATGAGACGGAGCCATTCCAGCATACTAATTTTCAAAACCTCTTACCCGAGGGAGATGAAGCTTTATCCTTTGTTAGAGCTGATGAAGATGAATAAATAAGTCAAGTGCGTAATTTTTTTTTACTGTTGAACATATTTGCAGCGGTTTTATAACCGCTACAAATATAATTAAACCACTATTAAAATTAGGCCGCGGCAAATTTACATGACCATAACCGCTGCTAAACAAAAACCGCTGCAAATTTCAATGACATAAACGCGGCCAATTCCGTGACCATAACCGTTGCTAAAATTGAACTGCTGCAAATTTTCGTGACCTTAACCGCTGCTAATTGTCGCGGAATAGCCTATAAATACCTCTCTCCCTCAATTTGTTTTTTACCTTTGGCTTTGTGGTGATTTTGGGCTGTTACGATTTGTCTTCTACTTCTGGTTTGATATATTTTTTAGTTTATTTTTTGGTTGCTTAATATTTTTGCTAATTTATTTAATTATTTTAAAATGATTGGTTTTCTTTATGCTTTGCTAGTCAAGTTGTTTCAATTATTTGTTGATTTAGTGATCTTTTTTATTAATATTTTTTTATTTTTAATTTCGTTAATCCTTTCAGTTTTTTTTAATTTTTTTATAATTTTTTTCTTATATATTTTAACCTATTTAAAAGGTGTTTTTTAAATTTATATATGTTTATATATTATTTAATTAAAAGGTTCAAAGTTTTTTTAATAAATATTAAAAGTTTGTAGCGGTTCATGAACCGCTACAATATTTTTAAATTTTTTTAATAAATGTTCATTTAGTAGAGGTTTATTAAACCACTACAAATATTTTTTGGAGGGAATTTTGAACTTTGAAGAAGGAGCTGGAATTCATATTTTCATTTAGTAGTGGTTATGTTACCGCTGCAAATTTTGTAAAGTGAAAATTTCAAAATTTTTGGCGGGAATTTCTTTTTTAATATTTTAGTAGCAGTGTTGGACCGCTACAAAATGTTTGTACCTCCATTCGTAATGCCGTCAATGTATAGCGGTTATTATATAACCGCTTTAAATTTAGTAGCGGTTTTGTCTACGTGACCCGCGGTTTCTTTTAACCGCTACTAAATCGTTTGCCATGGTAACTTTTGTATCGATTCATGTAACTGCTACAACATGTTATTGTAGCGGTTATAACCGCTGCAAAAATATAAAATAACTGCTACTAATGCAGGCTTTTTTTTTGTAGTGGGATGGATAATTATAATTGAAATTATGAACCCCTTTGTTGAACTAGCCATGTTTGGAATAGGCAGTTGTTAATGGTGTTTCTTCCCCCCCTAAAGCATCCTCCTAATAGAGGTAATTTTGTTTAGGTATAGTCAAATACTAAATATGGATACCTCTTTTAATAAATATTTAAATATTGGTCCACCTTGATTATAAGGAAATGATTCTTTCCACTGGACCTAATTGGCCTTGGTTGGTTGTTAATGGTTTTTTTGAATGTTGCGAAAATGGTTGTAAGTGTTATGGTATATGTATTGGGGTCTTGGCCCATTGTGACCTTTTGTTCATATAATAATATTTCCAGTTTTGGTTAAAAAAACATATATTTCAATTTTCATAACTAACATAGACATTGTGACTTGTCAAATCTAACTAAAATTATTTTAATACACCATCCCGTCCCAACCTGGGGTTTTGTTCATAGTTTGCTAGCAATTGGTTCATTCTTGTAAAATCTACCGAATCAGCTATCTGTAATCTCTTTTTCCTAGCTAAGTCAAAATGTTTGTCCCTTTGTTGCAGCCGTTATTCGTACGTAGTCTTTAAGGTTGAAGAGAGAGCTTAGTCGTAATATATTTGGCTTGTGAAAGATTAGTCTTTATTAAAATAAAACAAGCAAATAATATTTATATATATCTTACTTGTTTAATTTTTCATAGATCAAGGAAGGGCAGATATGGGTGTCCAGTAAGTTTTTCTGCTCTGAATTTATTATTCGTGTGTTTGTTTGTTATTTCTTGCACCATATGGTCAGAGTTCAAGCCTACGTATATTATTTTAAATATGGATCTCACAGTTACTTATGTTAGTTTTGTAAATGGAAAAGAGAAAGCTCCTTATATGAGCTCTCTTCCAAAAGAATGCTCCCTTCAGTGGCCATAACTAATGGTAGGAGAGGAAAAAACAGCACTATCTGTTAAAATGTTTGGATAATTGTACTAAAGACATTACATTTGAATAAAAAAACATAAAATTTGAAAATAATAATTGTTCTTAAATGGAGAATGCAGCCACCACGAACGGAGAGTCGAAGGATTAAGAGACATCATAGACAATGGTATGAGATCAAAAGAGGAGCATGGTCACAAGTAAAAAAAAGAAAAGAACTAGCAAAGAAAATTACAAAAGAAGAGACAAAATTTTTTGAAGCACAAGATTAATCATCAGATGATTTTTCAAAATTTGAATTAATATAAATTAAAGAAGGAACATATATGAAAGATTGCCTTGAGCTACTTGAAACTCTACAGGCACGTTGCATTAATTGAGGATGGCCATTGAAGAATAGTAGAATACTACTCCCTATGTATTTAAATCCGCCAATATGTAAGAAAAATAACCAAAATTCGCATGACACACAACCCCTTTCTTTTGGTTAGTGCACTTTTGTTCATTTGTTATTCTAAAATAATTAACAAGAGAATTTGAGCAGAATGAGCTCTTGGGATGTTCGAACCAGAAGACCCTTCTCTTATTTAGAAAAGAACAATAAATACTTGAAAATAGATCAAATAAATTTATTATTTTTTATTATTGCTATTATACCAATGTGTTTATTAAAATGTTAACTTCTCAGTATATGTATGAGATGATTATGTGTTTGAGGCCTTCAATGTGCCTTTTCTAATGATCTTTGTAAAACATCAACCTTTCAAATAATTTTTCTTTTTCTTCATTATTAGACTCTAAGAAAATTAGCGACACTTTAACATCTAAATTATGCATTTTGATCCTTTTTAAAAAAATTGTAAAAAAAATAAAAACATAGCCATTTCACGCTAATAAAATATAAAAAAACATTTAAAATTTGAGGTATTACAATGGATATTAGAAGATATTAGAGAAATGCGTATGTCGTTGAGGTCTGTGGACTTTTGAAGGTTCTCTCTACACATGGCCTACAAGATTGGCGAAAGATTTAAGCCAATGAAGATGGAGATGTGGTTCAAGAAGTGAAATTATACTTTCTTTCATTTTCAATATAAAATCTATTTTATAATTTAATTTTTCAATTAAAGTGGAATTTATATTAAGAATTGGAAAAGTACATTCTAAAATAATAAATATTATTCCTCTCATCACTAACATACATTTAGGGGTTACTTTATGACCCATACGTTTAGGGACTACTGTAGTTTTCTTTCTCTTTCAGTGTCTAAATACTTTATAAGGGTTGAAAGTTCAACCAATGGCATCTTATCTTTTCTTGGCATTTATAATGCAATGTAACCCATAAAATAATGCAATGAAGATGGAGATGTGATTCACTCTCATTACTAACGTACATTTTAGGTAACTTTATGACAATGAAAATGTGGTCCTTGATGTCATCACGTTACGCCTTGATAGTGCTATTTAACTAAACATTGTTTAACCACTAAAAAATGAATTAATTAGGGAAAAATATAAACCAAAATCATTTAATATATTTTGAAATATGAAAATAACATTTATTACGAAACATACAATTATTTTTTTTATGTTTGTTATAAAACAAAGGAGTTGTTTATATGTCATTTACCAACAAACAAGCCTTGTATAAAGGTTAAAGTTACTATTTCAACATGACTTATGATTTACTAAATAAGTATGTGAGAGCAATTTTATTTTAACTTACGTGAACATACTTTCATCACACTATCCCAAACAAGCCCTTAATTACTCTGAACACCTCCAATGAAAATTATATCTTTAGTTTTCTTTTGAGATTGCACTAAAGGGCACTAACTGGGAAGACTAACCAATTTAAACTATACATCCCATGATAGAGTGGAGGAGAACTGCATGTGTAGTATGTAGCTGGTTAACCAGAAGGATTGGTGGTGTTAGCAAGCAAGATATTTCAGATTAATTGTATGGCCAAATGGCAAAAGGAATGGTGTTCAAAAAATGTTTTATTTGATTTAAAATAAGGATTTAAGTAATTTTATGTTTCAACATTTGTTGAACAACTGCAAAATTAAACTACGTGGAAATAATATTTTTTGAAAAAATAATATCGGTATTGAAACTGTACTTTAATCAATCTAATTTATATTATGGTATTTATGTGACAAAAAATATTTTGTTCATTTTTTACCAGCCATGTATCCATTTTTTTCTATGCAACTTTTTGAGACCCCCCTAAACCATCCGACTAGATTAGTTTCAAATAAAAATAATGCTCTTTAAATAATGGACAATAGAACTTAATAAAAAAAACAACTTGATTCAAATTTTATATCTCACTAAAAAAGGATTTTAGATCCTGAAATTCCGTCGCTGATATGTTTAGCGATGGAACCAAATTAGCAATGGATTTTTTTTGTCACTAAATTCACCATTGCACATTGATCTTAGTGATGGAATTTTGATTTCCGTCACTAATTATTGATGGCTTAGCGATGGAAAATTCCATTCTCTCACTAATCTATTATAAAATTGGAATACTCTATCTCCAAAATTAGCAGAAAAATTGGCAACTCATCAATCACTAGTTTGTTATTTTTAAAACTAGAGTTAACCCTGTACAATGCATGTGATGTGGAAATGATAGTATACGTGATATTGTAGTGTGTTTTATAAGTTGTTTAAAATAAATTAGAAGAGTATTAAATATCATTATCAGAATTATATCTTGCACTGTTGTTTGAGTTATCCTTTAGAAAAAAGTTTTTTCTAAAGAAAAGTCCCCACTCATACTCTAAGAAAATTAAAAAATACATATAATTTTAATATATAAATAAGAATTTTCTTAATTTTACTGATAAATCATTTGAATTCGTTCATGTGGAGAATGTTTTTTTTAATGTATTCATATGATTTTTGTCAAATCAAAACCCATTCTTTGTAGGAACGATTTCTTCACATTCCTTAACTCGTTCTTATTACCAAGAAGGATTTTGAGTATAACATTACCGTAAATACTTGCTCCTTCATAGCATTTTGGTGTTTTTTTTTTCAATTGGTTACCCTAATTAAATAAAGATATTTTGCGACGGAATTAGGACTTAAATTCTGTCACTACCCTTTGCAAAATATTTTGTGATAGAAATTAGTGATGGATTGTCGTCAAAGGATGCAAAAGTCTATATCTAATTTTAGTGGCGCAATTTATGACAGATTCATGTTTTCTGTAGTGCCTATTTGGTTGGTTTCCACATACAAAAGGTATCATAGATATGATGAGAAAACAACTTCAATTAAAAAAAAACCGATTGCCTATTTTGTTACATTTATTAATTAGTTATCGTTAAGAAAATATTTTCAAATTTAATCATAACATGCAACTACTCATCATAGTCCCAATAAATGGGATTTACATTTGTGCTCATCAACAAATGTCTTAACACATATTTTTATTTTTATTTCCATTTCATAAAAATAATTATTGTGCTAGTTATAGAATCTAAAATAAAGATAATCTTTTAACTAGATTGTATTAAAAAAGTTTTTCATTTCAAAATTGGTATTTTAAAAAAATTTAAAATTTGTATCGTCTAAATCAGATCTTGACGGTTAAGATTTGATGAGTTTATGCATTCATTACTATTGGTAAGCACTGAATGTGAACTCAAATGTGTATTAAATAAAGTTTAGTGAGTTAGGTGCAGCTTTTCGAGAATAGAATACGTCTCAAATTTCCAAGGGTTGCTATCTTTAATTTCTTTGACCAAGATGACATTATCAAAATAAAATGTCAATAGAATTGAGTGACTTTGACGTCTACTACCAGTCAAGCACGTCATGCACCTACAAACAAGCGATGGAAAGATGTAATATTACATCCAATCAAAATAAGACTACTTTGTACGCCATGACTTTGAGGTCTACTTTTGAGCTATATATTTGTGAAAATGAAAAAGAAATAACTTGATGAAAATGAAAATATGGTCCAAGATGTGAAATTACATTTCAAACGACAAAAGCTTCTAACATATATTTTGGGTTAAAGCTTTATTCTTATCACAAATATAATTTTCTTTCTCTTTCGTTGTATAGGATCCTTTTTCTATGCTTCCCCTCCTGTATTCATATTTTTCCTTTGCAACCATTGAATCAAAATTCCAACGGATAAGTCCTTTATATTAAAAAAATAAAAAATAACTTCATAATTAAAATTATTCGTTTGGATTATTGTTGACAATCAATTATGCTCCATGATTTATTTTCCACTAGAACTACTATATTGTAATTATTAAAGAATTATAGTAACCTCAATTTTAATCATCATCGGCTCAACGTCTCAGCAAAGACATAATTAGATCATGTGACATGTTGAGTTGCACATGTGGAAGTGCAGTTGCATATAACAAGGAAGCTTAGTTGTATATTACGAAATTTTAGTTGCATGTATGTGGAAAGTCTCATTTTACAATTAATATCCAATGAGGGACTTCCCCAATTCTCCTATTAATAAAATAATATTTTTACCTAATTTGTTTAATTATTATTAAGGTTCAATCTATAGGAATTGATTTTAATGAAACATACAAGTTTTCTGAAAATTTATCTGTCTCGAAAAGTGTCTAACGATGACCCCGATGATGATAATGCTCTAAATAACATAAACCCAATAATTGTAGTATTATATATTCTAAAGCAATGAACTTTGAAATTAGCAATGGACTTAGTAACAGAGTTACGGCGCAATTCAATCAGTAACGGAATTAACAACTAAAAACTCTACGGCAACTAATTTAGTGACAGAAATTAATGATGGATTACAGCCCGTTTGGTTTAAAGAATTTGTTGGAATTGGATGGAATGGAATGGAAAATTTTCTATAGTATGTTGTTTGGTTGGCACTGGAATGAAAATTAGGTTGGTAGGAAAATTTTTGTTTGGTTGAGTTAAAATTGTAGGAAAGATAGTAGGAAAATTGTATGAAATGACTATCCTGTCCTTAATGATAAATGTAAAATATTTTTTATAAATACAAGTATTTATTAATAAAAATTCAATTTATTTATATTTATTATTTAATATTTAATTATATTATATTTATTAATTATATATATTAATAATATATATTTATTATTAATTATATATATAATTATATATAAAGATGCGGTGACACCACATCTTCACCTCATTCGAATGAGAGGTGAAGATGTGCGCTTTTCCGTCGTCTTCTTGGGTTTCTCCGGTAATGTTGATTTGTTCTCCAGTGATGTTTTCTTGTTCTCCAGCGATGTTTGCTAAAGGTAAAGATGTTTGCTCGTCTTTAGATGTGCTCGTCGTCTTCTCCATCGTCTTCTTCGT